>BEXV01000331.1:159431-193590 GCA_003118195.1 Hemicentrotus pulcherrimus | reverse complement strand
CCTTTAAAGGTCTTTTGGATTGCTCACAGATTCTTACTTTAAAGGGAAACATCTAATACCCAGTTGATGGTGGTCTTATATTTGTTTAGAAAGCTTACTTTGAAGGGGTATGTGCCTTTGCTATCACGTATAATCCTATTAGGTTAACAGACAGCCATTGTGAATGATAAAAGAGGGCAAATAACTTTGGCATATGGTGGACTGGATACATGATACATCTCATATGGGTTAGAAGCACTTATTTGAATTCTTTTAAAGTCGTTATGTCACTATCACTCAAGCTGATTTTGGTGGAATCATATTTCGAATTATTACAGAGACAGCATTATGTATCATTTATTCATATAAATTATTGATTTGAAGGGCAACATGTTGAGAACAATTCTTCTTCATATATAATCTTAATTTTTGTTCCTTGTCAAATTTGAGAGAATTATCATTCTTTGATATAATTTTGAATAATGCAACTACAAATATTTGTATGTATCAGTCTTTGGACTGTTTTTACAAAGAATTTTTCTTCAATAAACTGAAATTAGTGAAAAGAGAGCAATAGAAAAGAAAGAGAGAGAGTGAAAGAGAGAGAGAGAGAGAACACATACATGGTAGAAACATGGAAGAAAGGAATAGAAGAAGAAAAAAAAGGAAATGAACAAGGTTTTGGATAGATGGGAAAGAAAAGGAGAGTTCTTAAGTATGAAAAAAAGGTAAAGATAGGAATTTAATCGTGAAGATGGCAATGACATGGAAAGGCCATCCAAGGGGAGGCTGAGTTAGATTTATGTCCTTCGTGACTGAGATTGGTTGTGTGATGAAGTATATGGATATTGTATTCTCTGCATTATTCATATCTTGATTTCGGGTTTTTATCCACAGGTCAACCCGAACTATCGGCGGCCTCCTGGGAAGCGATCATTGGCATCAGGAAGGATTCTGCTGTCCCATCATGGCTTAAGGTATTTATCACATCCACAGTGCAAAGATATTTAAAGAAATACTGCCGCCCAGCACATCATCCATTGCATGTCCCTTGACACAAACCATGTGCTACATTTCTTAATCTTAACTTAAAGTTCCTTCAATGAGCCATTTATTGATCGGTCTAACTATCTGTGCCTCAATCTACCCAAAACCCAGATAGCAGTAGAGATTTTTCGACAGAATATTAGGAAACAATTGATTGACCTTTTTTTTATCATAAAGAGTAGAGGGATATGTTGTCACTGTTGTAAAGTAGTGCACAGTCTTAGTGATGAAAAAAAAATACATAAATTAACACTGTCATGTCTTGAAAAATCAAATGTTCCAAAACAACTTTACAGATCTTTTTGTATTAATCACATTTAATAGATAGTGAAATGTATCTTCTGACTCAAGTGGCTTTGAAAAGCATCTGTTATCATTCCCTAAATGTGCTACAGGCAGTAATTGTCAGAATTTAGTCCCAATTGTTGACTATATATATATCGTCTTGAATCATGACAATGGAGCATGTTGGAATTTTTAGACTTGTTTTTGCTTCTTCAAATCAATGCTATATGTCTATCATATCTATGCCCCTAAATCAGAATTATATGTTTTATGCATCAGTGCATTCTTTTGTACTGTGGAATATTTATGTTAGTTCCTCCGGCTATTTGTAAGACAAAAATATGCCATGATATAAGTTCTTGAGCTCTAATTTCTCCTCAGATATCTTATTGGTACATTGCTTTGAATAGATGCACAGGGGTTTGGTTGTTGTTGTTGTTTTTTTTTTGTTATCTAGATTTCTGGTCTGTCATTAACTTTAGTAGTAAATACTAAAAAGTAATCCTCTGAGAATATTTCAAATACTGCTCTCTCCTTTTTAAATTCCTTTTTCCTCTTCATTTGTGTCCCTTTGTTTGTCTTTTACTTGACAAAGTGCTTCGGAATACCAAGTAATTTATTTTGTTTGTCTTTTACTTGACAAAGTGCTTCGGAATACCAAGTAATTTATTTTGTTTGTCTTTTACTTGACAAAGTGCTTCGGAATACCAAGTAATTTATTTTGTTTGTCCTTTACTTGACAAAGTGCTTCGGAATAACAAGTAATTTATTTTGCAAGATATTAACATATAATTGTCTTTTCAAAGGTTTCAATATTATCAAACTTCCATTTGACATGTTTACAATACATTGAATCGAAGGAAATGTGTAATTCTTTTACTGAAGAATTATACATTTATAGATTTATATAAAACTGAATTAAAAGAATAATAGGATAAAAAAGATTTTCAGTAGTGAGTTAGGGAGTATTGATTTGAAAGATCTTATGATAGAAGGGAGAGAACACGAGAGAAGGAGAGGGGAGGGGGAAGGGTAAAGACAGAGAGAGATATAGAAAGTGAACATAATGAACATACTAGGATCTAGGATTGTTAAAGAACTTGTTGCACAACATTTGATCAATTAGCACAACTCAATTAGGCTGGTATAGGATTAAGACTGGGTGAGCGTTGTTTTGATAATAAGGTAATGAAACTCCAATGCTACTGACGAATTGATCTCTTCTTTTAGTGCTGAAGGGTTCTGCGTTGCGTTAGAGATAAGTCGGAGCTTTAAGGACAGAAATTGGATTGCATTGAATTGATTTTATCTGTGTTTCAACTGACATTCAGCAAAGAAGACTACTGTTCAGCAAGTCATGGTGATTAATGTAAAACAACTAATTATGTTGTTTAAATAGGGCCTTAACATAAAAATAACAGTAGAGATAAATAACATGCATAACACCATGAAATGTGAATGATATTATGATAATGGAAATGACAAATAACTAATGTAAGTCATTGCAGTGAGGCATCAAATTCATATTGTAAGTCTTCATTAACATTTCATTCATGTACTTAAAACATGCCTTAGACATATATGTGAGTATTACATCAATTGGCAATACTATATTTCAGATAATGATATGCTTCCTTCAGAATAAACATTGATAATGCAGATAACTGTTCTATCAAGTTACTAGCTTTGCACATACTGTTCAATCATATTTCATCAATTCTCATATGACATAAATTTAACATTCAACAAAATTAAATGAGTAATAAGCAATATTCACATTTTTCAGGCATGTCTGCAAGCAATTGTTGTGTTTAAAACAGTTACTTATGTTAATGCATATGTTATAAAATAATACTTAACAAATGAGAAAACTGAGGGAAATCTGCAACTATAAAGAAATTCAAATTTTTGTTTAATTTTGTTATGTTTTTTATAATTTTGTACTTAGTTGATGACGAAAGTGTGAGTGCTTCATCTGGTCTTTATGTTTATTTGAAGAAAAAAAAATCTAAAAGTGCACAGTTCTTCTCAACCCTATACCTGATTTATTTTTTTTTTCTTCCATTTCCCCCTGATTTTCCTGATTTTTCCTTATTTTCCTTATTTTTCCCTATTTTCCCCCAATTTTCATACTCCAAAGGGGGAAATATTGTTAGATGACATCCCCCCCCCTCCCGAATCCTTTCTTTCTTTCTTTTTTAATCACCTCTGTATTTATCAAAACATTGGGCAAAAGATGTACATGTATAATGCATTTTTTTACTAACAAGGGTGGGTTCAGGTTGGATGGTTAGGTTTTTATTTTATTTCAAGTTGTTAACCTTTTCACGAAGAATGTGCTTACAGGCCTCTGTAAATTTAAACTGTTTTAGATATGTATTTTTAAATCATTTTGATTACATAGTACTTGCATACTTTCATCCTTTTTTTCTTTGAATATTTCATAACCTTGGTGTTACAATAGTCTAAAATACTCAAAATCTTTTCAGAGAGTTAAAACTGTGCCATCATCTTGATCAAAATTAGAAATTGTTTCCATGAATACATGCATTGGGTCTGTGATTATTTACTTTAGATAGTGAGGGGGCCCTAAAAGAATTGATGTTCAGCCTGCATTTAATAAAGAGAATGTAATTCAAATAAAATCAAGAGTTTCTAGCTAGACATCTCCAAGAAGTGCACTCTGCCTGGAGTCATGACAAGTCAATCCTTAGTGCTACAGGCTTCAAAGTTTACCCTCTCAGCATCCTCTCTGCATCCTCTCTCCCCTCCCTCCCTGGGTTGGACAAATATATGTGACTGTTATATCAATTGGCAACATATGCAAGAACAAGATATTGAAGAAAAAAAATCTGATTGGTATTAAAGCCTTGAATTAAATATCAAATTGGAAAACAAGTAATTTGAAGGATAACTTGATTAGAATTCTCTTATGAAATATTCATACATACACAGAAGTGGATATTGAAGGAGCACCACTGCAGGTTGCTAGGGACAAAATATCCATGTAGACACTCTCTACTGCCGCCATGGATTTCAAGCTTACCGCTCATGATGGCGGTCTCCTGCGTTTTCTGTAATTTATCTATTTTCATTAAAATTATATTTCCGTTTGTATGCATTTTATTTAATGTACTTAAAAATTTATAATTATGTTTTTTTTTTAAATAATAATAATCCTTTCTATTTCAAGGTTTTGAGCTTTACATGTAAACAATGAATGTGGAATTTGAACAATGACAAAACAAAGCAAAGAACTAAAACAGCAACATTGTGGTTGGGAATGATGGGTGCTCTGTATCACTAGAAATCAACACGAAATTTGACTGATAAATCAATCTCTACTGAAATATAAGGTAATGACGCCTCATTGTTTCTCCTGAAATTCAATTATGTAAGTGTATGTTTTGCCTGTAAAAAATAGGGTAGGACATGAATGTTGACATTACTTTTTAACATTTTAGTGGTTATAATGCAAAATCAATGGAAGATAATATAAACAGCAGCATATTAAGGAAATAAATTGCTATTCAAAATGGGAATCTGTTTGAAATTATTAAATGCAAATATGTATTGGAGTTTAAGTCAGCTCAGTGTAGAAAATAAAGAGCTCTGGGATATTTGTCTTGACAATTAAAATAATGGGATCTATTTGCTTGAAATATTTTGATCTCTCATTAACATTTTTATCATAATTTTGCAAAGTTCATACAGAAAAAAAGAGAAAAGGCTTTCTTACATCGAAACTCAAGGTCAGACTCATCATTTTGCGTGAAATATTCAAATACATCTTTCAAATATTTTAACAGTGAGTCATTGCACAAATTAAACCTCTTTACTTTTGTACTTTAGAATGTTGAATAGTTCCTTTAATCTGATGGGCAATGACAACAGGTCCTCTCATTTTAAGCAAACAACTGTCGTAAAAGATTTAATGCAATTGCACTAATAGACCAAACAGGAAATAGTTGACATGAATTCATTGTAACTAAGCCTTTAGAGGCATATCAAAATATGTTCATCAGAGTAGCAAACTCAATTGATAATCCCTTTGAAGAGATTGTTCCCGGCACTTAATATCGATTGATTTTGCCCTGATTGATTGTCTTGGCATAATTCTGATTATATAGGAAATGTATGACTCTCCTAAGTATAATGTTTTGTTAGGTTAATTGTTATCAGGAGGGTAAGGTAATCCAATGAAGAGTTGTTATGATTAATTATCTAGAGACAGGGGGCCTATTTAAGAAAGGAATTTGAGAGGAGTAATTCATTTACCATCCCAGAAGCTGTCCTTGCTTGTAACTGCGTAAAGATAACAGTCTCCTATCTCAAACCATTTCTTCTGTGTGGGTGCGTGTTTGTGTGTCTCTCTTTCTCTCTCTCTCTCTCTCTCTCTCTCTCTCTCTCTTACTATATATATATATGTATATATGAATTATGCAATTTTGTAAAAATCTCTGTTAGCTTAGATCTACCCTGGTATATCGTAAACCTTTCCCCTCTTTATATTCTTAAGACAAGTTGATATGAAAGGATACATATGGAAAGCATCTATTCATTATTGAGATACTCCTCACCTCTCTCTCTCTCTCTCTCTTGCTCTCTTTCTCTTGCTCTATCTTTATATCTTCCTCTCTTTCTCCCTTCCCCTTACCATCTCTCTCTCTCTCTCTCTCACTCTCTCTCTCTCTCCCCCCTTAACTCTCTGTTTCTGTCCTCCAAAGAATTAAAATGATATCCTGCTCCCTATTCATACCCATCTCCCCCCCCCCTTCTCTTAGATATCATTAATAGTCTGCTGATAACGTATCTTGGGTAGATATGAACTTACATGAGTAAACTAACATGTAGAGGCAGGCTAAATAAATTATGTATCAAAGTTAAAGGTAAAGAATTGTTAGTGGTAAAATTGCGGTTCAAGGGTTTTTCGGTGCAAAATATCCATTCAATATTTTTTTTTAATATTGCCTTTAGATGTTTAGATGGCAATACTTCAACCTAAAGTTGCAAAAAAGCAGAAATATATGCCCAAATGTTCATTGTTGATATGCATTTGCGATATCTATCCAGGTCGTATCGATATGATAATTTACCAAATAGTATTATCAATTAGTAGACGGTTTCCCGGCAAAATTTGTATCATCACGTATTAGTCAAAACATATTCTTTCACATGATCGGTAATAAGAGCTTCCATTTGATTTCATCTATACCTTTAAAGGCAGTAATCCAATTTACAATAGAAGTTATTGATTGGTTGAATATTTTATATTTACCTGAATAATAGGAAGGCAAGTACATGTACATCATTGAAAGTAAGCTCCTGGCACATGTTTCTATTTTCTACTTAATGCAATAGAAATTGATGTTTGCTACCCTACCCACTTACTCAAATGGAATTAATTTGTAGTCAGTCTGGGACACCTTCTATTTATTAAGCCAGGCTGTCATGACTTTAAAACTAATGTTCCTTCATTCCTTCATTCCTTCATCTGAAAACATATGTAAAAGCCCATGTTCAGAAAGGTCACGGGTCAAAGTTTACAAAATGGAACAGAATGTGATGCTGTTCCTCATTCAGATAGAGGCAACTTTCAATAATCTGTGTACTTGATAATCACTATGTCAAAATTGATAGGAGTTTAAAAAACAACATGTTTGACCAAGATTCTTAATCAGTTTTTACCTCTCTTTTACAAGAGAACTATAGACGTTAAATCATTTTTGTTATCTTTACTCAAATTATAAAAAGGGTGTCACATGCTAACAAAATTAAACATACATAAAATACAGATAGACACCAATTCAGTTCAATTCAATTCAATTGTAATTCACCAAAGCAATTTAAAAGAATAACATACATACATAGAACTATATAGAATAGAATAGAATAGAATACATGTATATACTTTGGTACAATAATATAAAAGTTGCTTGGCAGGTAGCAGCAAGAAAGGAAATAAACCTTATAAGTGGCCAACCTATTAGTTTTCTTAATATTGATTGTAACATTTTTTTTTTAAAGCCATTGTGAAATGGTATTAAGTTCTTGGTTAAAATTTGTTTGAAGAAATGTCAATACAATATTTGAAGCATTAGAAATGTCATTAATGTATAAAACAAATAAAAGCAGACCAAGTCTTGACCGTTGAGGGACACTAGATTTGATTGGTCAATCTTATTATTATTTACAACCTGCTGTTTACGATTTGAAAGATAGCTTTCAAAAAGGATGTTATTCCCCTTATTCCATAATTTCAGTTCAAGATGCAATATTTGATGATCTAGGGTATCAAAAGCTTTAGATAAGTCTAAAAACAGTCTCATTATTATTTCTTCTTTATCTATAGCATGTACCATTTTATGAATAAAATTAATTATTGCAGACGAAGTAGAATGTCCTGCTCTGAAACCATATTGATTATTACTGATGATATTGCACTTACATATAAAGTCATATAGACGATGGTAAATACATTTCTCCCAAATTGTTGAAAACATTTTTAATACAGATAGAGGGCAATAATTTAACAATATCTCAAGAACAGCACTTTTAAAGGTAGGGGTGACTCTAGCTATTTTTATTCAATCAAGAAATATCCACTGTTGCAGACACTGATTAAATATTGCACAGAAAGGTTTTGAAATTCAATGTATTACACATTTGACCAGTTTAATATTGATTCTATCAAAACCAGCACTAGTATTGGGTTTAAATCTATCAACAATGTCTAGGACTTCTTTACAGGTGATGGATTTTAAAAATGTAGTCGGTTCATTATTCTGTATATTCTGTAAACATCTAGACTTTCTTGGAAAACAACAATGTAATTGCCAATTAAAGCACTGAGGAATATCACTATGTTAAGTATCTTTGGAAAAACATTTTGAGAATTGTTGACTAAGGAAGGCTGTTTTATTGATTGTTCATGTACAGGTGGAAAGCTTGCGATGCTGTGCAGTGTACATTAGTAATCTAAGCAGCAACGTCTCGCAAAGTAAACTGGAAGGGGATCTCGATGCAGAAGCTGACTGCAATGTCAAAGAGGTCTGCATCATGAAGGTAAGAAATGAAGAGAAAGAAAGAGAAAGTAAGAGGAGGAGGAGAGAGGTGTGAGAGAGGGGAAAGAGGGAGAGAGGTGAGAAAGAGAGGAGAGAGAGGGGGAGACGGAGAGGAGATTAAGGGGAGAGAGAGAGGGGGGGTTAGGGAGAGCAATAGAGAGAGAAAAGAGAAAGAAAGAGAAGTAGAGAGAGGTAGAAGAGAGAAATAAATAACTACAGACATGCAGACAGACATAATAGAGAGATGTATAACCACAAAGGAGACAGAGAATTCATGTGCAAAATTGGAACAGGAATAGATAAAAGATGGGCAGGTTAAAGAACGGGCAGTGAGTTAAAACAGAAAAGTTTAAGACCAGAGGGAGAGTAAGATAGAAACAGAGATAGATAGAGAGGGGGGCTGGGGGAGGAAAAAATACAATATCTAAACAAAATTACAAAGAGGACAAAAGAAGGTGGCGTAGATGGGTCAAAAATGAAGTTAATAGCAAAATCAGCTAATTCATTAGCAATTCATGTAGTGAATGGCAATGGCATTAATATAAGAGTTTAGAGTATGCAATCAGTGAATTACAATTAGATGGTCACATTGTGAAAATGGGAAGGTAGAGAGAAATGAGGTATAACAAGAAGCATGAAAATATAACAACTCAGAATTGAATTATTAACTATGGAAAAGTAATGGATTAATTGAAGAGGAACAAATTGAATGCATAATTTGAGGGGGAGTATCCATTACCCTATAATTCGGTCATTTGTATGCTTATAATACAGTGATATATTTTTACTCTTAATGATTAAGGTGTTCCGTTCACGTAAACAATAATAATTTGTGTATAGCTAGAATGTATCAAATCAATGTCAGACTTCACCTGGCATTCTTTGAGCTAACCCATAAAGGAGTATGAAGAAAAGGGAACAGAAGTCGGACATACATGTAGGTTCAGTGCGGGCCCTTTTTAAGTGAGCAAGTACAGGTGCGTTACGTAGTCTACTCTAAAACATCAATTTAATCTAACAAAATTTAATGAGTAAAAAGCAACATCCACATCGGACAGGCATGTCTGCAAGCACTTGCTTAGAACAGCTACTTATGTTAATGCATATGCTTTACAAATGAGAAAACAGTCAGAAAGCTCTAACTAGTATTATGAAATATAAATAATTTTAGTACTTTGCTGATGACGAAAATGTGACATGCTTATCTGGTCTATATTTTTATTTGAATAGCTTCCTAAAAGTGCACAGGTGCAGATTTCAATAAACAAAATACCCCATTCTGCATGTGTCTACCTCCCCTTGCATCAGTGGCTAAGAAGCAAAAGATTCACAGACGGAGGATAGAAGTAGTTAATGCAAATTTGCTGACATCCAATTGTCAATTGATTGTGATTTTGAGGAGTAGGCAATTGTTTTGAGAGTGTGCTGAGCTAGCTAGCTACTCTCGCTGGCAGGCAGGGGTTGTCACCTGCAAGTGAGTAGAGTGCTGTGTCTGCTTAGGAGGGAGTATTTAGTTGCATCTGTCTTATTATTTGCAGGTGGTTCAGATTGAAGCTCTTTACTAGCATGAAATGATTTAGAAAAATAGCAGTTTAGTTCTTCTCAAACCTATATTTAGCAAAACATTGTGCAAAAGATGTACATGTATGATGGATAGTTTTTCTGTTCAATTTGTTAACTTTCTCAGGAACAATTTGCTTTAATACAGGCCTCTGCAGAAGTTTTAACTTTTTAGACCTATGTATTCTAAAATCATTTTGAGTACATAGTACTTTCATACTTTCTTCCTTCTTTTCTAATATTGTATAACCTTGTTGTTAAGATTCAGTTAAACTACTTAAAATATTTTCAGAGGGATTAAACTGCCATCATCTTGATCTGAATGATAAACTGTTTGCATTTATACAGGCATTTAGTCTGTGTTCAACTTTGTGCGATTATTTAGTGCTACTAGGGGGTGCTACTAGCATTAATGTTGAATCTGTGTTTAATAAAGAGAATGTAATTAGAAAAAAGCAAGAGTTTCAAGCAAGACATCTCCAAGAAGTGCACTATGCCTGGAGTCATGACAAGTCAATCCTTAGTGATCCAGGCTTCAAAGTTTCCCCTCTCAGCATCCTCTCTCCCCTCCCTCCCTGGGATGGACAAAGGATACAGAAAAGGAGGTAGAATTGCGATAGTTTGGTTATTTATGCAGCTTGGTTGGAATCAATTGCAGCTGTGACTAGTGAGAGCTGCTCAAGGAGTCGTGAGATGTCACCATCATCCGTCATCATCCGGGCCCGCTGTTTGAACACCTTGGCAACACACACATTTAGCTCCACTCTGTGAATGATAGATGCGACTCTCTCCTTTCCTCATTAGGCTATCAATGTGTCAATGGGGGATGTCTGGATGGGGGGATGGGAGGATCCTGGCTGGATAGATAGCTGGCTGGCTGGCTGGATGGTTGCATCCAGGGTGGTGCATCTGGGGTCCTCTACCTTCCATGAGTGAGAGAGAGTGAGGGGGTAAGAGAGAGAGAGAGAGAGAATGAAAGAGAGAGAGAGAGTGGATGTGTGTGTGTGCATGTGTGTTTGTCTGGGGGAGGGTGTGCATGTATGTGAGACCAGAGAGAGACAGGAAAAAGACAGAAAGAGAGAGAGAGAGAGAGAGGCAGAAGGACCAAGAAACCCTTTACATTGACACCTCTAATCAAGAATAGGGCTTTGATAGAGAGGAGAACTTAGCTGAACCAGGAGAACAAATGATACATGTAGGGAAGAGAGTAAGGGTAAGATGAAGAGTGGTGAGATAGAAGGATGGATGGAGAACATAAAGGGATAGAAAACTAAAGTATGAAAGAGGGAAAATGGTAGATGAGATTGGAAAAGAAAGATGAGTGGTAGAGAGAAATGCTAGATGGAGAGAGGGACGTAAAGAAAGGAATGGCTCTCATTAAAACAAATTAAGGCGTTAAAGAGCTGGATGAGAGAGATTGATAGAGATGGATGGATATTCAATGGTCATTGAACCACAATGAGAGCAATAGCTACATGTAAGTAGTGGGAAGAGAGAGAGAAAGAGAGAGAGAGGTGAAGGGGAGGAACTAAAGATCAAAGTGCCAGAAATGAAATGAAAGACATTTTTTATCAGGATGCACAGAGCATAAATTGTCATGAGGGCATTTTCTCATAAATTAATATAGGAAGAAGAGAATGTTTCGACTGCAAATGAATTGAATCCAAAAGGAGGATATGCCACGAAGGAATAAACTCAAGCTATTGAATGTGATGCAAGCAACAAAAGCCTCTGAAATGTTTTAGAAGATTACAGGACCAAATATGCGTTATACCAGAACTACATATAATGTGTGTAGCCTTAGGATTATCCTTACTATTCCCCACATAGCCTGCAGCATCTTAGGATAATCAAATTTCATCGAAGTTATATTTACCACTGAGTTGATACTCAAATATGATTAAAAAAATGATGGGTGATCTTCAGCTTATGCATCAATATCATCACGTTACTTAACAAATGGAGGTCTTATCAGCAAAATGTCTGAAATTAGTTTTGTTGTTTTAGCTTTTTTAATCCCTATTTTATGTAAACTTAAAATATAACAGCATGATTATTAAAGTATTTAATCTGGTCACATGCAATTTCCTTAATTCATCAGGTTTACCAGGGATATCATTTTAATGAGCTTACATATATCTGAATTCAATCTCTAGGCTTACCCTCAAAATGAAGAGAAATGATAAAAGAGAAGCAAAGATTAGAAATCCCAACACTGCTGGTCCTTGTCTCACGGTACCAAGGGATTAAGCTGTATCAGTGTAATACGTTCTATATAATTGTATCTGATTGTATTTGTTTCTTGCAGGACCCGATACAGAGGAAGCCCAATGGGTATGCATGGGTGCTTATGGCAGACCAGGAATCAGTCAAAAGAGCCATGGATTTCTATTACTCAGGCCAGGTATGATTGATGATCAGCTGAGAGCCAGTAGGATGTTAACTCTGACTATAGATCTATGTCAAAGTGTTGGAGTTAACGGCCTTCTTGGCTCTGAGCAGGTGAAATCCTAGTAACTTGATAGTGAGCCATCTTTGATTTGTTAGTATACAAATAATACAACGCAGTGATGGCATTAGTAAGAAATACCCACACAAGGTACATTAAAAACAGTCTAACAACCAAGGGTGTTTGGTACCAAGTGTGTATAATTTTACTAATGCCCGAACAAAATGATGTATTTTATTTGTGTTATAAGATGATGTTTTATTTGTTTTATAAAATGATGTTTTATAACATGATTTTTCTAATGACCGGTCATTAGTCAAATTGCATGTTAGGAAAAATAGATGCCTGGTCACGCGTACGCTCTCTCAACCATCATTTGATTCATCATCTTATAATAAGTTGTAATTTCTGCACTGGTACATTGGTTAGAGGACCACATGAGAAGTGACATCACATCCTCAAGTATTGCATGGAATTGTGGAACATGTTTGGTGTAAAGATCATTGTGTATCCATGAACTCTTACTACCTCTGTTCCTGATTCCTGTAAGTGTAGATAGTATTGAAAAGTTTCACCATCTCGTTATGAATGGAGTGTTTTAAATAGTTTATTGGCATTGTATGCATTGAAGAATATGTTTACCTACTCCAATCTTCAGTATCAAATTCAAAGATTTTTTGCTCATTTCTTTTCTAGTAAGTGCCTATAATTGTAAAGTTTATCCAATTGAAATATCGCCCCATTCGTGAAGTGATGTTTTTCATGCCATACAGTCTGAATTATACTTGCAATCGGTCATGCATTATAGAGCGTGCTTTGGTCACAGGGGCAGTTTAGAGATATCGATAACATGATGTACCGGAAATGTCATGTGCGAGAGAGAGAGAGAGAGAGAGAGAAAAAGCAGAGGGGCAGACAGAGAGATAGACAGAGACAGAGACAGAGGCAGAGGGAAGGCAAGAGAGAGAGAGAGAGAATGAGAGGGGGAAATATATAAATGACATATGACAGAAGAAGCCATAAATATTCTGCTGGTGGTAGGTGGACATCTGGTAGACTAAACTTGGAGAATAATTGGAGGTGGGTCAGTCATTCAGTCAGGGTTAATACATGGGTATCTAGTAAAGGGGGTGTTAAAGTATGCTACAGCATTCATTGCCTTCATTGTGTGTTTACGACGTTTGCTTCTTTGACTCATTTTACCTGAAGCATTGAAAATAATGCAACAGCGTGTAACATATAATATTGCATTTTGGCAGTATAGATTATCATTTGATTTTTCATGTAGTCTGAACGAAATGATAGACATTTTGAGATGCCTTTTTAAAGCTGAAAAAATCTTGTTAACATATACCCCTCATAATGTCTAAAATATAAAAACCAAAGAAGTAGAAATTATTTGATGTCATAGTATTCATAATGCTGTCAGCTTTACAGCATTTAAAGATAAATTTGAGTTCTGGTCATGTGATTGCATTGTGAAAGAAACATTGTGGAATCGCTCAGAAAAGGTGTGTACTGCAAGGTCCTGGAATAATCAAAATGATAAGAAATTTGGCCCAGTCTTGTAGAAAGATTTGAAACTATACGAATATGTGGCATACAAATCTGTCATGATTTTTATGGTGTTACATGCCATATTTAGAATATTAATGCATTTGAAGAGCCATGCTGTTCAGAGAATATTTTTTATCTGATGTTCTTTCACACTTGCATAATACAATGATAACGCTCACAAATCATTTTTCACCTCTTCCCAGAACTCAACATTCTCTTTAAACTTGCATACCAGTGACTGTAATCAGTATATTTTAATTAGTACATTAGATTACATATTACAGGTATTACATAGATTTTATCAAAAACAATTGTCTTATACATGTATCTATATACATGTATTTAAATTGTTTTTCTGAACAAGGCATTATCTCTTGTGGAAGTCATTAGATAACTGCAATGAAAGCTTGATTAGTTATATCTGACTCATCAAGCACGGCTTGCATGCAATGATGTACAGTGGTATGTGGTCATTAGCGGATTGTTTTAATATCCCAGGTTGCTAATGTTAAAAGCCTCCCTAACACTCTCTTGTCATAATGAGAGCAGCTTTTAGCCAAAGCTCAGCTTATAGTCACTTCAGACTAGAGGTAAATTGAATCAAAACTTGTATAAAGAATTAGTATATCATGAAAGGGGCATACACATTTCAATAATTACATTGTATGAAGAAACGTATAAAGAAACCGGTTTTGAAAAGGAAAGTTACAATTACAGCTAGCCAATCATCAGTGTATGCTAAGGATAATCCCCGCCCAGTTATACAGTTTTCATATGACATGATGGTCAGCCTATAGCAGGATCTTGATTCTTTATAGAGTTTTCATTTGAAACTACCGGTACACAGCATTTATATATACGACTTTCAGACTACCGGTAGTTAAAATGTTAAAACTTATCATACCGCGATGAATTTGTGTAGTCTGAATGGGTGGTTAACGAATGAGTGTTTATCTCATTCTGACATGCGATGTCCCGGACACAGCAGCCTAGATAAATTATAAACTCCCCCAACTGCTCTATGGCTGCATTGATTAGGAAAGACAAAGATAATGCTTGACCTTTCATTGGCTTTTGTTTCAAAGTTTCATGGAATTGACAGTTGAGATGCTTCTTTGGGCATGTGAGTTATATAGGTTGGTTCAGATAGAGTTGACTACCGGTAGTCATTTTTATTCTGTGTCACCCTCTTTATTGGATAGTAGTACTCTCTTTACAATGAAATTAGAAGAATACAACTATTTTCCAGTCGGATACAAATCAATGTCAAAGAGCACTTTCCACAATTATGATCTACCGGTAGCTCCATCATCTCTTGTCTTAGTTTTCAGTTGGTTTTATTCAGTATAATTGCACTGAAAACAAATTGAAGACTTTAAAAAAAAATGGGATTTAATGAACTCTCGTAGCCATTGCCCATAGTTGGTTGTGTATACAGCCAAAGATGAATCTCTCTTTTCTCTTTAGACATCTCTCTTTCTCTTTCTCTCTTTCTCTCTTTCTCTCTTTCTCTTTCTCTCTCTGATTCAGTGATGTTGAGTTATTAGTCTTACTTTGTCTGAGGTGGCATCACGGTTCAAAGTACTTTACCACCTTCACCAATGCATACCCACCTTCTCTTTTATTACCCCTCAGATTAAAACAAAGTCTGTATCAATACCAGGTGAAATATATATGCTCTGGGAGTGTAGTGGGTGTGGAATCCACCCCCCATCCCACACCCCATACTCTAGCGTGAGCCTCATTCACATATGATGCTGTAATCCATGTCAGCTGCTGAAACACAATTATGACCATTTCATGTTTGTATGACTGGCAGGAGGGGTTAAGAGAAATAATTCTGAATGCGTAATAGAGACCCCAAAATATAGTTATCCAAGTGATGAACATGTGAAGTACAGAAGAGTCAAGCATACTATACCGCAGTCGTCTATTTTACCAAAGCTGCTTTTTGAGACAGTTTAATACAACACATGTGAACAAGGCATATTAAGAGGTGGCAGTGTTTATTTTTCTCTTCCGTCTGTCTCGCATTGGAGAGAAGGTGAAGGCACCTCTTTGAAAGGAAGAAGGGATACTGTACTTGAGTCATTGCACCCTTAAGTGTTGATACATTTTAAAAAGTCTCTTCAAAATATCTATAACACGATCAGTCATATAATTTGAGCACTGAATCGATCATGGAAATGATTGGACTTTTCGGTCTTGGTGCATGCTTTGCAAATCTAGGATGTCATTTAGAATTTATATTATGGTTTTAAAATGAAATAAAGACATAAAGGCTTACTGCAAACTTGAGTGGATATATTGTATGATGTATTATCTGAACTTGATTTTTTTTTTTTTTTTTTAGAAATGATCAATTTATATGGCTTTAGTAAACTGCCACTTTTGGACGAGTACTAATTTGGGCCCTTAGGGTATCACAAGGTTAAGTGAGTAATTGATTGCTATTTTGCTATAGATTGCAATATAGTATACAATCAGTTGATCATGTGATCATTCAATTTATTGTAGGATCAAGTGCTAAATGTGCTAAGTGTTACGTGAGTTGGATCTCTTTTGGAATTCATGTCTTTACAGATTCTCTACTCTCTAACAAACTTCATTAATCAACTTCAATGGTGTAAATATAAAGAAAGAAAGCTGTAGCACGGAGTAGATGAACTCACTGTCTTCCAAACAAATTGAACTTTAAAGTTCAAATGATCATATCAGAACAATGGTTTATAAAAAGTTGTCCTCTTTCTTCTCCATAACAATTTCTTAGTTTCTTAGACGAGGGTGTGTTTCACAATCGTTCATGCATGGTTGTAACCTGTGGGAATAATGCTTCCTGTTCTCATTACGTTCCATTGAGAATACCTGAAACATATCAGGTAAACACAATGGGCTTCGCTTAGATGAGAAATCGTATTACTTGTCCTCATTTCCTCTGCTTACAATATAGACAAAGTAGACAATAGACCCATTTACCCTACAAAAAATTTCCATCTACATTACTGAAAAAAAAACTGTGAAAATACATGGGCACTTGTTTGCCATCATTGTGCCATTTTTTAAATCATTTTGTTTGTTTGTGTGTGCTTGTGCAACTTGTTGCTGCTCTGCACGGGATAGCACAGAAATAAGGAGAATTTTGTGTCCTAAAACTGGATTAATTCAATGGAGTTTGAGAGTGTCCAAAGGCCAGCAGAGTTTTGAAAAGACACACCCCAGAGTTTGACATTTTCATTTGGATTTGTTGTCATGATTATTGAAAGTTTCATGGCACCTTCCTACAGAACTCCAGAGCAGTTGCGAAAAACCCAAGTTTTTGGTTGCAGTGTAAATGGCCCTGAATTATACAATCTAGGGATAAGACACAACATGAAATCGATACTTGGAATAGGGTTGACATGTTTAAAGGAGAGAAGATTGCGGTATCACCGTGAAATCCCTGGCTGGGAGACTTAGCAACACGTATTAGTTGACTCAAGCCGCCAGGTGTGGCGTCGGCTGCGCGTCGCCAACAACAGCCAAGTTGAGAAGATGTCTCTATGTGCAGTCTCTCAGAGAAAGTGCTCCACATAAATACCTGTTTAATTGGTCAATGTGAACAAACACCATTTCTTGGAATGGGTGACTCTAACCTTTATAGGAAAGTGGAAACAGTTCATAGCCATAGAGTTTTAAAATCAAAGATATTAGTGGTGGAATAGTAGAATTAGGTGTGTTTATCAGCATTTGGTTTTGGAAGAATGCAATCTGAGAAATAGAAACTTGATGTAGCAATTTTTTTAATCACTGGTTTTTATCATAAGGCAGTTTGAAGTCTAAGTAGATTGTTTTTCCTTGATTATTTGATAGAAACAAGTACAGAGAGTAACAAAGTGGAGGATGGGTAAATAGATAGAGTCAGAAAAGACAGATGGGAAAGATGGGAAGTTCAAGAGTAGCATACATATGTATACAGGTTTGCTTTTTTTTAAAGGACAGAGAAAGGGAGGAAGAGGGAGATACAGATGGAAGGAATGGAGAAGAGATAGGAAAATAAAAAGGATTTTAAGCTAAATAGAAATGATGTGTATATGAGAGAAAGACAAAAGAGGGAGAGATGGCAATAGAGAGTAGAGAGGAAGGTGGATATATTGATGATTGAAATCATCAAACCCTAAATGAATGGTATGACACCTCTTTAGTTGATCTAATCCAGACCAATCTCAATAGATTTAATCTTGTAATCTTATCCCCTCCACTTGTCAAGCCTACCAATCTCACATTCCTTGAGACTGCAAGGATGTCTCACTTATTAGTGATGTGTTTGTATGTTCACCTGCGACATGTACAAAGCTGTGTTCATACATGAACATTTCAGTTGACCAAAAGGCTACCGCACTTATTAGCGATGTGACACTTACAAAACTGTGATCACACTTGTGTGTTAGCTCAATTTGAAGAGTACAGTATGTGCATTACCGTACGTTGCATGTTTGCAGTGCCAAAACTTTAAAATGAGTACAAAAAATTATCTTTAATTGTAATTTAATATATATTTCTTTGGCATTGTCTATTTATTGATCATTACAAAATTATGTCTCTTCTTTTACGTTTGTGGTTTATAGAGGGCTATTCTTTGTGTGAAGGATTTTTGTTGGTGTTTTGTCATAATTGTATAAAAAGTAATGTAAGCAAATATTTTGTTAGCACATTTGATCATTGGATGGATATATTTATAGATAGACAGACAGACAGATAAATAGATAGATAGATAGATTGATTTGTAATACACATAATTTGTTGTTATTTATTAGAAACATATTACATGTATGTCAATGCAAAATTTTAGACAAAGATGATATATGGTTAAGTTTGTCTGTACTATTGATATAGAGAAATAGATCTGTACCCAAACGTGCCCCCATTGTAGCGCGTGCCATAACTCAGGCAACCTTGTCACTATCAATGCATTGTAACCATCCTGACAGCCAAACACATGTTTAAACGCACCCCCTTGAAAATGCAGTATTTGTTGGGCCATTCCAACCGTGTTAGACTTGTCATCGAGGGTAAATCCCCTAGCCTGATTCAATCGTATTAGGCGTAGAACGACTTGATCCTCCAAAAGTGTATCAACTGCTCTCCGGCACCCCCAGCACAGACCTGATATTTGCTATGGCCGCATTTGCCCTGGACGTTATTTCTTCAAAGATGTAGGGTTAGGTTCAGGGATAGGGGTTAAGACTGATATAGGGTTGAAAGTAAGAATTTGAAAGCTGAGCAATTGTCACTAGTGTATATGATGTATCCCACCCCCNCCCAGCACTCTCTCCATCCAGACTTATTATCTGACGGAGGGAGAGGTGTCCATGAACAAAGTGACTTTGTGGACTGAAGATGACCTTCTCATGAAAGGCAGGGGCTTAGAAAGGTTTGAACCCTTGAAGATAGTTTTATTTTCAATTAGATTATGGTGCATAATGGATTCGGGCTCACCTCTGCCCAGCTCCACTGCCTAGATAGATTTCAGTTTTACAAGTTAACTACTGAAGCAAAAAGAAGTGTTCATCTTGTTATATTGTGGTTCATGCAGATTAGATTGCTATTTGGAGAAATTGGATAACAAATATCCAATAGCTGATGTGAGAAGCAATTTTCAACATTGTAATTAGACTTTCTGTAATTTGTCAACAATTGCTTTCATACTTATATTTTGTTTGGTCTGATTTGCTCTTTCTTCTCCTTCATTCTCTCATTTTCCTTTCAATAAAATTGTATGTTTGTATATCTTGTTCTATCACACACACTCTCTCTCTCTTTCTGCCTCACTCTAATTCTCTTCTTTTTTTTTCTCTCTCTCTCTCTCTCTCTCCTATATCCCTCCCTCCCCCTCTATTCTCTCTGTTTCTCCCTCTCCCTTCCTCCCTCTCTCTTGATCTCTCTCAATCCTCCTCTTTGTCTCTCCCTTTTTATACAGGCTCTGATGTTTAGCCAGCCTTACATCATCTCTCCTGTCTCTCTCAAGCTACCAGACCTCACCACAGATGATACAATAGAGGACCAAGTCAGGTTTGTTGTAAACTGTTTATATCAATGTCAAAGCAAAATACTTATACAGAGCAATAAATTTTGTAACATAGTACCTCATGACATTAGGCCAAATAAAATAAAAAAACATGTTTAGCGTCCTGCCCTTTTTAAATGACTGCTCGGTACATTGAGTGATTTCAAGTTGGGTGTTTAAGGCTCGTGTTCGTGTTTAATAAACATTAACATGAGCCTAAACACCGAAATGGAAATCAGCTGGTGTTAAGGCTTTTACCTCTGAATATCGTCAACTTCCGGTAGCTAGTGTTATCGATTTTGCAAAATTGTCATCTGCTAAACCAACCTTTTTGGCTGGTGTTAATATTTTACGTACAAATGTCCTATTCACTAACACTAGCCCCTAGGGATTAAGCAAATATTGATTTCCAGTTCGGTGTTAGTGTTGTACCCGCAGACAGTCAGCGCACATACAACGCCAATTTATTGTCTGACGATCAAATAAAAATATGTGAAACAGGTAATTCATATATTCTTTTGTGTAAAATTAGTTATTTTATAAGACCAGAGAAATAGGTGTACACTTATTCTGTACTTTTCGTGATATCTTTAGTTTTTATGTACTATTTTTAAATCATCGTCGTAAAATCAAGTATGTCACGGCTGGTGTGAAGCTATCGATTTTGATATCGGTATCAGGCACTTAATTTCATCAGCAAATTCTTCGCTCGATTTAAGAGCTCTTGACTGCTCTAAACACTAACACTAACACTAACACCAAACTTGAAATCACTCACTGTCCCTGACAGTCGGGCCATTTTTCAAGATGGCCGCCAGAATTTTTAAAAAATATTTTTAAAAACAGAAATCGATCATTTTAGCAGTGTTTTTCAAGTGTTTTTTCTTGAAGAAATAAAAAAAAAAGGGAGGCGGCCAACAAAAGGAAGCGGGCTGGGAGGCTGAACATTTACCGTAATTAATGTNTTTTTTTTTTTTTTTTTTTTTTTTGCCGACTTTTTTTCCTGGATCCGTGTTTGAAAACCCACGCGGGAAGGCCTTTCATTTAACTGCGAGGTGCAGCTGAACGTGTAAGATCATTAATGTAAATTAAAAAAAAACAGTAGAGGACCTAGGATAGGACCTTGTGGTACATCATGTAATGGAAGAAAATTGGAGGAATTATTATTATAAACTACATATTGAGATCTATCAGAAAGATTAATCTCAAATCCAGATGACAGACAAACTTGAGTGTTGTTTTAGTTTCCGATTGGTGAGTCTTTTTTTTTTTTTTGGTGTACCGTGTAAAAACCGCACCACCGACTTTGAATTTTTTTCGGCGGCAAAACGGTGCGGTTTATACACCGTTAATTACGGTATATTTTTTTTTACATTGCCTTAAATGTTATCAACGTGAAACAGTTAATTTATGTGTTTCTATGAACTAACCATTTTTAGCCAATTATGGCCTTTACTATCTAAATACACCCTGTGTTGAGCATGCAATTGCAGAATAATCTCCAGTTGAACAGTTATTAACATTATAAAATGCATTAGACGCTAGAAGGATGATTAGATTTGACTGTATATTTGGTTATTTTGAAAAGATCTTAAATGGTATGAATCTGTGGGTAGTGAAACCATCCTTAGAGATTATATTGAGTTCAGGTTATTGGTGGGATAGTTAATTTCTGTCAAACAATTTTGTTCGAAAATTCATAAATCGCTGAGTAATTAACATATAAAAAGAGAAAGAAATTGAGTTAGTACTTGATGCCTGTCTCTATGTGCAAATGATTTTCAGTTAATGTGATTCCCATAGATTGAGTTTACACCAGTTTGTTTACATTCTGCTCATCCAACCTACTGCATTATAAACAATGCATTACTGGAACTACAAAGTAGGTTAAACACGACCATCCTCTGTGTAAACAAATTCATTAAAGTAATGTTCTCGTAGAGTCAGTGTGTTGTAGGGGATTTCCCTGCAGATTAAGTCTCATAAAGGGAAGTCAATTGACTAATGCCATCAAATAAAAGTGCCATTTTTCTGTTTTCTATTATAAACACACTATAATGGTGATTGCTCTGTCACATCAATACACTGCATGAGCATCTTAATCTACCAGAGAACATGAGTTTAATTTTCTTGATGAGTACTGAAAGGGTATTAATTCTCTTTGGGAATGGTCATGAAAATGTAAAGATTAGATTTTCAAGATTTTGACTTTTCGGAGGATTCAAATGCACTAATTTGACATCATGTAGTAGGCTAACAAAAAGGAATGAAATAAGACTAAACCATGAACTCACTTTTGAAAAAGAAGAAAATTTTGTTTGTTTGTTTCAAATTCCTGGCTGTTAAGAAGGCATGTGTATGCTGGTAAGTAAGCAACCAGGGGATCAACGGCTTTAAGTCCTCTCCTAGGGATTTGGTAATGAGGATTAATGCCTTTCCAAAGGTCACTATTGCATCGACTTGGTTTTGAACCTGTGACCTCCCTGTTACAAGACCACTGCTCTACCACTGAGCCATCACACCTTCATTAAACATGTCCAAGATAAAAGCTTCCTCTTCCGTTAAAATCATATATATATATAAGATCTAAAAAGATGAAACACAACTTTTGCTTATATTCATGTGTGAGTTTGCCCCTTTAGTTCATGTCATGTTAGATAATGTGATGTGTGTATGTCTAATTTCTTTTCATTTAGATGACCATTGTATGTAGAGCAGTGTCAATTTATCTACACTCTCATACGTCAGTCACACCGTCAAACCAACTCCAAACTGACTCCAAACTTACTGACTTTTTAACTTTGGTAATACTATTGTGTATTCAGTCAATCAATCAATCAATCACACCGTCAAACCAACTCCAAACTGACTCCAAACTTACTGACTTTTTAACTTTGGTAATACTATTGTGTATTCAGGCTGTTTTCAGTCTCGTGTCAGTCTTGTACATGTAGGTGTGACTGTGGTATTATAAAGCAGTAAACATATACTTATATCCTATTCCTTTAAATTGATTGGGAACATACATTTTCAACTTAATCACTGAAAATTTCAGTTTCGTCTCATTATGAATCAGGCTATTAACCTGTTTTTTTTAGCTTTTTTTAGCTTTTTTTTATTTAGACACACTTTCGGATGAGAATGTGTTTTATAGCTTCTGAAGTAGTTTCTGATTTGGGTACAAAACTTATAATTAAATGCTAGTGTGTTTTTTGTGTGCTTGTTTTTGTGTTTTATTGTACATTTGGAAGTTATAATCTGTGATAATCTGAAACTCTGACAAGATATATCATGACTCTGACAAGATATATCATGATGAAGATGTATATTTCTGACCATGAAACTTCAGAATTTCCTTCAGAATTTCCATTATGTTTATGCTTGCACAAAAATGAATTATTCAGAAGGACTTGTTTTCCATGTTTTTGATAACATGGTAAAGACAGCATCACGGCTATGTGATTGGACATTGGACTACCAACTCTACAAGAGCGATGACTGCAATCACGTCTAGCCATGATATACAAGATCCTCCACCACCAGATAGCCATCCCTCTACCAGATTACATCACACAGAAAGGCAGAGCTACAAGAAGTCAACGTCATCTTGGTTTCACCAGACTTGGTACATCCTCTGATTCTTACAAGTACAGCTTCTTTCTGCACACCATGAAAGACTGGAATGAGCTTCCTACAAATATCATTGAGCTGCCCACATTTAAAGCAGTTCAAGGAAGCCACCAGCTGCAAGTAGTCACAGCATTATCATTTTTACTTCACCATAATTAGGCACAAATTCGCACAAGCCGTCCATCATCAGCAGAAAATCGCCCTTGTCTAGCTACTGAACAGGCTTTGACATTTAGCAGAAGAGAAGTAGAAGTAAAATGTAATAAGGGATCTGATCACAGAATCTATTACACAGATGAGATTTGTATAAGAGACATACACTTTCATGGGATAATCTCTCAGTTACTCTGGCTACACATTAAAAAGATGAGCTTTCACATTTTAAGTGTGTTTCACAGCAGCGTTGCCCTTTTGTGAAACCTAGACTGTCAAAGATTTCCAAAAGCTTTCCAGATTTGCGCAAAAATTAGCCCATCCCTCTTGCATGATTACCTCATCATTGGCTTACGACTGCTTGTCTTGGAATAATATCTCATGTTCCATTCTGGAAAGGCTGGCCCAGAAGGCAAGGGAAGGAGAAGTCATACATGAAACAAGCCCCTTGAGAGAGACTCCATTTGTCACTTGAGGGGAAATCATTGCCATTTATTGATCGCAGCCAAAGCTTGACAGTTTGGAAGTGAGCAGCACTTAGGCTGAAAGAGGAGGTGTAGTCAGAGAATAGAGTCATTCCATCTCCCTTATGGACTCTCATCATCATCATCACACCTCCAAGTACCATTATGTAAAGGGGCAGAAATGGATTGTTCAGCAAAACAAGTGGATTACATCGCACCCTTCATTAGCGATATCTGCTTGACTTTTTCTGAAATGATGCATCTACGATTGCTTACTCTCTATTGCTGTTCGTTTTCATAGACCTACCGGTACTGCTTAAAAATTGTTTTATTGTTTTCTTTCATTTCTTGTTTTCAAGAAAGCGCAGTATTTATTTGTTTTTTCCATCTGATGAGTATTAAATTTGTGGTGTTCTCATCTTATCTTTTGACGCATTGATGGAGGTGCTGATGAAGATCCATTCTGTTGCCTTTTCTAACTTTTTTTCAAACAGGATGGGGATTATTTATAGGTGTTTGCAATTTGAAAGTATTGACTTTGTGTCATTCTTGTATCTATCTTTTGACATATTGATGGAGATTGATTATGTTGACAAAGGTTAACATCTTCTTGCAAACCCTAGTCAATATTTGACAATGCTTTGATTAGATAATGGACAGATGGGTAAAAAAATATGCAGTAAATAATGCTTTTATAACATCTAGGCTAAATATAGATATTACATTGTGAGTTTTATGTGCCTGGGTATTTGAGAGTTAAAATATTACATCTCACTTTAAATTTATTTGCAAGGTTTAGCTCCTGTCAGCTCTTGCAAATATGTGATGATGCCACGATGAGAAACCAAATAGACCCACTGGAGGTATGTGACGGAAAAAAATGTAATGATGCTTTTCTAACATCCGAGATAAAAGTAGACGTGATAACAATGATTTGCAGGGCCTTCATTCGGACATCATTCAGACATCATTCCATTAAAATGATGTCTGTTGGATATTTGATGCCAGACAAAGTGGATTGTATGATATAAAAAAAACTTTCTCTCCTGTGGCACTGAGATTTATTTTTTGAGTCTATAGAATAGACGGATCTCTAATATTTGAACAAATAGGTATGCTGACATGGATATGGCAAGGTCTAGTAAAATCTACTCACTTTGGCTAGAGTCATGCGACCTTGATACTCACATCCAGTAGGTATGTCTACGTGTCAGGTGAGGAAGAAGGATGAAATGAAGAAGGAGAACTACTTATTGAAATCCTGTGGGTAGTCTAGATGTGACTTTCTCAACATGTTATAATGTTACTCCCATTAAAAGACTTTTCCTTCATTTTGGATATCAAATCACAGTAGGTTTACTGCGATGTACCCGACCGTTCCATTCCCAGTATAGCTTGGAAAGACTGCTTCAGGAATTACCTCATCAAGATTAAAGATGAAGTTGAGTAGTGGTCATGCGATTGCATTTTGAAAGAAACGGTGTGGAATCGACCAGAAAAGGTTGACCATCTAGCATATAAGAATTTGTGTGTATTGCAAGGTTCTGGAATCATCAAAATGATAAGAAATTTGGTAAAGTTACAAACACTGTACACAGAAAGATGTATATGGGACTACACGAACACGTGGCGAAAAAATCCCCCCCCCCGAGTTTTACGATAAACATGACATATTTAGAATAAGAAGGCATTTGAAGAGCCATGATTTTCAGGGAACATGTCTTATCTGATGTTCTTCCACACTTGCATAATAACGAATGATAAAGTTCACGAATTATTTTTCACCTCTTCCCAGAACTCAACCTTCTCTTTAAAGATTCCTCTTATATTTTATGTTATTGCACCCTTGAAGGAACAAATTAGAGTCAGGGATAGGCAAAACAGTATTCACATACTTGAGAAGGAAGTAAGAGATTATTCATGAGAGATTGTTTTAAACTTGAAGTATACTGACTGATTTTATATACCCCCTGTCCACACACAACATTTTTCGTGATATCGATACCGTTTCTCAATAGTTTTACGATGTAATATGTAGGTGTGGACGCTCACTAACGATACGTCGTATAACGAAACTAGTCTAACGAAGAGTTTCAGGATTACTTTCTTCTGTGTGTGGACATCTGGAATTTAAATGATGATTAGTTAGACGACGTTTCTTGTGTGTGGACACTCTGAAATTTATATGATGATTCTTTCTACGATGATTCTTTATAGAGTTTCGCGATAAATTGTTTTGTGTGTGGACACGCTGTTAGTCTACCATTCTTTGTCATGTGTTCACTTCAAGGTCACCAATATATATTATGAATTTATTTTATTTCAGTGAAAAGAAGATTGAAATATACTATATCTCTCCATTTCATTCTCTCCTCTTCTCTCCTCTTCTCTCTACTCATTTTATCCTTATAAATAATTGAATAGGGCATTTTTGTAGCTGCCAGATACAGACTTAGAAATAATGGCTATTCATGTGGTAATTCAGTCAGTTTTTCCCATTTCTAAGATTGATTTTAGATTCTGTCAATTTGAGAAGGCTCCCAAATAGACAAACTCCTATGTTTGCTCAAAATGAGTTGTAATACATGTAGTAATAACAGCAGTTGCCCTTTTCCATGAAACTGACATGTATGTTTATTAAATAATTCTGTGGAAGATCACTGAGGAAGAGAGTTTCATAATCCTTACAATCTAATTCAATATCTTCATCTTGTAGTAGCATCCTTCCTTCCTTAATTCACTTAGGATGCACCTATACCTGGTTCAGTGCTTTGTCATTCAAGTAGAGCAACAACCCTGATAGTCTTCTTTTTTTTCTCAGAAAACTGTTGCTAGGTTGCACTTAGTCAGCGAACTCTCTTAGTCATATTCTCGTAGAGTATAAGCGCTGCTTCTTGGCAGGTAAACTGTTGGAAAGAGTTTTTATATTTTATACTACATGGTTTATTTTTGCATCCAGGAAGGTTTACTTCGAAATATTGGCTAAATGTCAACATTTATTTTCAAGGATAAATAACAATTCTACGCCATCATAAGGTATTCACTCTGGGGTTTTTTTTGTTAATGGAATGGAATGATATTTTTTGTTTTGGTTATTTCAATCAAAGTAAAAACATCCCCCAGTTTCACTATTATATTCTCTCTTTCTACTACCATTTTCTGCTGCTAACCTCTGCCCTGTGTTCTTCTTACTTACGCTGTCTATCTCCCTCTGTCTCTCTTTATTCCTGAATCTCACTCTGTCTCTCTGTCTTTCTCTTTCTGTCTCCCTCCTTTTTTTTTTTGTTTTTTTTGTTTTACCGTTCTTTATTCTCTGTCTCTTCTCATTTTCTTCTGTTCTGCCTTTCTCACATATCTTGTCTTTTCTTATTTCTCTTGTCGTCTCTCTTAAGCCAATCTCTATTTTGTTTATGTCTCCCTCTTTCCCAAAGCTCAACCATCTGGTTCCTGAAGCAGTGCACTTTCCTACCAATTATCAAATGTGCCATTTTCGACACCTACAATTAGTCACAGCCTTGTGAAATTATCAGCTGTGACCGATTTATTATGCATCAGCTTTCGAGAAAGACACCACCACAAATTTGAATAAATTCATTTAAAACAATTAGACGGGTCACTTCTTACAAATTCAGAACTCTGACATGATAATGTAATGAAAACGACATGATGGGTAACAAATTCAACACATGCAGCTTAATGGAAGTGCTGAAGGGGTGAAGGTTGGTGATTACTTGACATGGTGATTAAGAGCGAGGTTCACCGAAAAGCCGTTCTACTTCTATGACAAAAATGCTCCCCAATTATATGCCAGCTTCAAAGGTGCACAATGACTACGTGCTGTGCGACACAGTACCCTAATGTTTTAGCCGTAAGGCAGTGATTATACGTTGAGATAATCACGTCATTAAATGAAAAAGTTCCAGTCAATGGGTCCGCTAATGGTTTTGACAGCTAAACAGAGAGCCAGGCATCGTGTATGAAATTTGGCGCTAATTTGGCAAAGCCACATATTAGATCTTGCCCTTTCTTGCGGCTGGTACTCTGCTTATGCCCTGAACTTCATCTGTGAAACATTCAATGGATCTGTTTAACATTTAATACCAATTACATGCAGGTATGGTGATCAAGAGTGTTGTTTAAAAAAATATCTTAAATAGGGGGGGGGGGGGGGGGTTGGGCTTGATTCGCTGAGGGGTTTCCCATGTACTACCCCAAAAGAAATGAAGAGGTGGCCCCTGGACATTATTTTCAACTCTTATAACATTAATTTTGGATTTGCTTACTAAAATGGAAAAACAATAAGGGATATATGAATGTTAGACCCCTCCTAACTCATTCAAAGTTATTGCGACGCCCCTGGTACAATTTTATCCCTCCCCATCAATATAGGACGAGTTTGAAGTCATTCCAGCCTTCCTTAGAGCTAGGTCATCTGTGGGTTAAGGTTAAAGGACGAACCAGTGAAGGATGACAGAGGGAGGGGATTGTTCCCTTAATGTATCAGTTTGTTGCATTATTCATTATCCGTGCCCCTTGTTTGGATCTCGTCTTTGAAACCTCCTGAAGTCACAGTAATTTTGTAATGTTAAAATTTCACGCATTGGTCATCGCTTTTGTTGATTAGATTATTCATAATCTCCCCTCTCAGTACTCTTTTTCATGGACGTTTCTTTGTCATTTTTCGTTGTTGCATCTGATTCAATTATTACTTCTCTCGCTCTCTCTCTCTCTCTCTTTGTTTGCTACTCCTCTATGTCCTCCTGCTTCTACTACTTCTTTCTTTTCTCCTCAGTCTTATCTCGTTTCTTTATTTCGCTTTCATTCCCTCACTCCCCATATCTCCCCGTCTCTACCTCTCTCTCTCTCTCTCTCTCTCTCTCTTATTTCGCTGAATGACCTTGGTCCAAGCCGGGCGTAGTGGTCACGGTCACCTAGCATTCCCTAAACACTTATCACAATTATAATGGCGAAACCTTTTTCGCTGTGATTCGGGGTGCGAGATTGCGTAGCGGTATTATGGCGACCTATATTGTATCACTCTTACAAAGAGCATGCCTGATGAATTTTTTTAACAAGGTGAAACAGTAAACGAATCTCGCATCGTCTGTTGAGAGCTAGAAGGGTGTTGGCTCAATTAAAAAAGAAAACTTATGAATCAACCTCCTCTTCTGACTCTTAGAATATGAGAGAGATTTCTGGACAATGTTACCGAAATGAATGGACAAGATGGCACCTGCTCTGTATTGTAAATGTATTTGTTAATCCCGTCACAAGGCTTCCGTTTAGTGAGCATGAAATTAAAAAGATTATATTACTCGGAACATGGACTTTACTACAACAGTCACTAAATACTATCTGAAATTGGACAGAAAGAAGAGGAGGGAATTGGCAAGTACACTGAAGTAGGCGGTGGGAAAGTAAACATCAGCAGTCGAAAATGAGCAGGAGACGACAGAAAAAAAAGCATTTCCACGTCGATACCAGCTGAGAGATAAGTTCAATAATGCAGTATGTTGAATGACATCATCATCATCATCACCGCGTACCATCACCCGTGTAACTCGCCGAGAGCTAATCAGACCATGAGTATCGTGCCGAGACATTACTGTGACGACACAAAACAAAACAAATGTAACCGCGTGAACCAGTAGCCTGAAATCAAACAGTCTGTGTACTTTAGGAAAGAGATCCCTCCTATTTCTCTATTTCTTTTCCTGTCCCGTTTCTCGATCTCTCCTTTCTTTTCCACGTGATCAGTGGCAATTGCGTCTATGGATCAACAAAATAGCATCGCATTGAATAGGATCATACTTAATCATAGTAAAAATTTTACAGCATTATAGGTAATAGGGTTTTGAAATCAGAAGATTTTATGTACCTATTTTTGGATTGTGGACGTATCCTCTTTTCTTGGTATGAACTAACCAGTCCTGTTTTGTTTCGACATTATTACAACATTTGATCTTTCTATATCTATCTGATCATAAACCTTATTGTTTTCATTCATTTGACGTCATGATTTTTCCAATATTTGCCGAATAAGCATTATTATACCCTTGCTATCGGCGTAAGATGTGAACATGTTGAACGTGAAATTCCATCTTTTTTGCGCGATGTACACTAAGTCTTGTCTTTCCCTTTTTTTGAAAGAAACACCTATTAGTTGAAAACTACAGCTAAATTGAGATCAACTTCTGCTTATAATTTCCATGTCTGCTCGTCCTGAATGTTTTTAAATCAACATTTTAAGCGGAATCTAGATGCAAAATATGACTTTTCATTTCTACATTGTTACAACATTTAATTTTTCTATATCTATCTGATCACAAACCCCCATTGTGCTCGTTTATTTAACGTCGTGATTTTCCCACTATTTTCCGAATAATCATTGTTATACCCTTGTTATCGGCGTAAGATGTAAACATGTTGAACGTGAAATTCATCTTTTGTGCGCGATATACACTTGTCTTTCTCCTTTGTTTTTAAGGAACTTGGTAACATTGTTCAGATGAGAGAAAGTGATGTTTGAGTGAAAACGGACCATTATTAATGATTCAAATCGGGGAAAAATTATCTGATCGATTCCTAAATTCTCCAAACTATATTAGTACAATTTAATTACATTTTAGGTAAATGTCATTCATCACAAAGCAATGAATTGGTTCTATATAGACGGTATATTCCACCAGACATTTAAGTGTTGAAAGATTTTTAATAGCCTGTTTTAAGTCTTCTTTTTTTTCATCAGAAAACGGTTGGGAAAATTCAAAAATGGTTGGGAGAATGTACTGTTAATCACTGTTAGAAGGTGTTGCACAGTGACGCCTTCAAAGAAAACCATAAATCTCTTTGTGGTTTGAGAATTTTTCTCAGGTTTTTTTGCATGTAAGAGGGGTAGTACAGTAGAAGGAATAGGCCTATACTTAGTAACATTAATTTTCATGCAAAAATTACGCAATTTTTTCATCAACCTTCAACAATGTTACCGAGTCACTTTAAAGAAGGTTCTATTAGTTGAAAATTACAGGTAAACTTAGATCCACGTATGCTTCCATGTCCGCTTGTCTTGTATGTTTTTAATTAACATTTTGATCGGAATCTAGATGCAAAATATGACTTTTGTAATGTCTAACATTTCATTTGCATCTACATGTAATGTACTACCTGAATTGCAACCATATCTCTATTACACATACTCATGTCACAATTATATTGTTGGTTTCCAATTTGAAATTAAATCATTGGTTTCTGCGAGAATTAATATCGATTGGCAATCATCAGATGTCAGATGTCAATTAAATGAACGGAATGAATTCTGATTAGTTACGTTTAGAACTGACAGGACAATGTATTTCATCATAAATCAATGATGAGTCTATTGATTCCCGCCAGGATGAGGACAGATGATCGCGTTTCATTAGTAACTCTGAGACAATGGACATGTCATAAAGCGGAATAGAGCGCATTGTCATTCCTACACGCAATACTCCTATTGTCTTTGGCACACTTAATGAAGTATTACGTCACGAAACTTTCAGACAAGGTTATTCTATTGTGTTTACTGACACGAGTCTGTATGTCCTATTGTACGCAGTGCCAGGGATGTGCACTGTAATCAAATAGTTTTTGCGGAAAGAAGATTCGTATGATATTGCGCGTGGTCATTAAAATCATATTGATGACGGGTTGAAATATAATGATCAAACCTCTTCAATCAATCTGGTTATCAAAGCTCCTTTTCAACTTTTGAGGACTATGATACAAAATGTATACGATGTAAAATATATACAGCAAGATTATAATAACAATTATTCTCTACAAAGAAAATAATTTGGAGATAATTGGCGCCTTTTATTCCAAATGCACATTGTTTCCAAAGAAAACATAAAAAATGATGAAGGTAGATTTCTCTTTTGACTTACTGATCATACTTGTTTTTGTTTTTTTTTTATAGAGGGTTTTTAAGATGGGTTTATTTTTTGGGATTCCTTGAAATCTTAATATGTCAATTACCGTGCGACGTTCATCGGAATAAAAGGGGATATGAAAAAAGTGGTATTTTATTTTGGTCTCTATCATTTTTATTTTGGAACAGTGGTCTATCGTTAATTTCGTAGAACAGTTTTTATAGAGCCAGAAGGTTGTAACCTCTGTGCAGAGAGGTAGGGGTTAACAACTTTTAGCCTTCGTACTGATGTATTTTACAAGATTATAGAGTTGATCATTTTGACAGATTCTGCAAGCAATTCCACGGTGTTTGTTAACTCAACTGAAACGTCCCCTTTTAAATTTAATCCCTAATGAATCCTGCAGTTTATACTTATATCCTTGTATTATTATGTGTAGCTTGATTTGGTATAACAAAATTGAAGTGGGTAGACTGTTGGAAAGGTTCATGAGATGCGACCATTCGCCCCTTTTATGATACCAAGATGGTTTCAGGTGTGTGGTTTTTCACGCTCACCTTACTCGGAAAATGCTTGAATGACCGCCCTTGTTTTTAGGGTATTTTTTATTGCAGGAAGTTAGTAAGCAAGTCGATGTCGAAGGAAACGCAAAAGGAAGAAAATCTCAACTTTTAAATTTTGTTTTTCTTACTGTCACAGTAGGTGTATCCATTTGTTTATTTATAAACTATAGTTAGTTATTAAAAGCTTGTAACAACCTACGAAGAAAGAAGTAGAGGAAATCTGAAAATGTAATCTGTGTTTCACATTTTGTTATTTTTGGCAGTGGAAAATTTGCATCAAACAACAAAACCGCATTATTTTACTCCACCCAATTTAACCTTTTCCAAGACGCCAACGCACATTCGAACTCTGTGTTAGCAAGTCTGTTTGCGCATTTTCCCTTGCCCAATCGATGAGGTGTCCGGGCAGATTTCTCCTGGAAAAGCCTTCTATCTTTAGTTCGTTCTAGTTTCTTTATATATTTGTTCATGTCCGTTTTTCTTACTCTTTCTCCTGCTGTTTTTTCGTCAACTCTTGCAGCGAGGAGATGGCACGAAGAGAGAAGGAACGTGTAGCGGAAGCGGCCAAGCATCAGCAGCTATTGGAGACGAGCTTCGCTGCCTCTCGAGCACGGCACGAATATGCCAAGGCTCATCCAGCCTACGCAGACGGCAGGATATTCTAAAAGGAACTGCTCGAATCCCGTCTACACCCAAGCACAAGTCGGCACCTAGTGAATTATGCATGGAATACAGGGCAAGAGAAGTCTGCACTCTCAAGAATCTAATGAATATATTCTTAAAACCATGAAAAATGTGGTTTCCCCTGTCTTTTATATGTTTGTTATAATATATGCCCACTCAGTATTTGTAAAAACACCACTGCTCATGAATTATCACCTTGTGTACCTGCATCATCGCTTATAAATTTATTTGTATATATCCAAGATTTTAATTGTAAATTTTGCCAAATATATTTTGATTGTATATTTCACATTCCTACAATTTATACACATGTATATTTTTTTCCTTAAATGCTGCACGCCTTACTTTGTATTGATCTTCCATTTGTTTTAAGCCACTTTTGTATATTTGTTATGAAACTTATTCCAACATCACATTCCAGTGTATATTTGTGGGAAAGCCTACCGAAGATGTACTACAAGTCGAATGAAGACTACAGAAGAGCTCTTTTTTTAGTACTTTAGCATTCAGAGTAAAATATTAGAAATGTCAAATATGAAGCTGGATGTAAAATGTTAAGAACATTTATTAAATGGGTTCAAGAATCTAGCCAATAAGAAGCGTCGAAATGGATCACGTGTGCGTGCATTCTTTTTTTTCCATATGCACGGGGAGTCAATTTCTCGACTTTACACTCATAGTGTAGACCCATATTATAAAATAAATATAACAAATTTTTAGCTCGAACGTATCAGGCCTGATAAAAACCCGATTTAAATCAGTTTTCCGATGTGT
>BEXV01000331.1:117968-130370 GCA_003118195.1 Hemicentrotus pulcherrimus | reverse complement strand
CCCCCCCCCCCCCCCCCTCCCCTCCCTTTTCCCACATGGATTCGCTACTGAACTTGGCTGAAGGTTTTTTTTATCTTTAAATAAAAATGCTGCTCCGGTATTAGACGTCGACTTCTTTCCTTGGTCCGTCTTTTTCAGCAGTAAAAGACAGAGTCCGGCGGTTGTAGGTGATTCCCTTGGCTCTTACGCGGTGAGGTGACGGCAGGCGAGGTGTGGCGATGAGCTCTATCATCTTTCACCGCTGATCTCGGGCGAAGTGGTACCTTATAACCATAATCAAGCTATCATTTGACCGTCTCCTCTTTCAAAGTTCCTGAATAAAAACACCCTTAGAAGTCAAAGACAATCATAAAGAAACAAACGTATCGGTTGAAGTTACAGACCTCAAGACTGCTAATATAATTTTCACCGTATTTCAGGGCGATTCGCGGACAAGGATACAATTTACTCGTGGAACAATGTGTGGCTTCTTCCAGCACCGGGCAGAAAGAAATGCCAAGGGTTCTCAATAAAACTGAGGTTTTCAGATGAATTGAACTCGTTGAATCGCTAACAATGTGCTCTTGAACACCAATACCTTATGCAAACGAAGAATCATTGCCTGACGTAGGACTGCGTCAGCACCTAAGCGAATAACGCGACCTTTGACGAGTCATATTGTCAAACAAGAATATTGATTTTGATTAATTGCGAATGCACTAATATTATTGCCTTCATGGGCTAGAAAAGCTTAATTACATGTATAGTCGAAATGACTCCTCGTGTACACAGGACATGTGTGTCAGATGTATCTCCCATTTCTTACATCAATGACTTTGTCCTTATTATTTATATATTTATTTATCTATTCTGAGTTACAGGATAATCTCTTCACTACATAAAAACTGCTTTGCAAAAGAGCCCTGTATTGCACAAAACAATTAAAATACTATGTTAAACATTATTGTAAGATAGTACAAAACATTTTAAAAACAAAACAAGAGAAAAAATGTAGAATGATAACGGACTTTTGATCACGATACACAATTCAGCTAGAAATATACTTTTATAAAAGTATAAAATACAAGGGTAAATATTTCCTTTAGTCAGAATAATCGTGTCTTTTCTAATGCTAATGTTCTCATGTCCTTAAATTTTGTTTTGTGTATCTTCAGCTGTATGAATCTTCCTTTCATTATAGTCTCTCATCACATCCCTCTCTCACCCCTGTCTTTTTCTCCTCTCTATCCGTCTCTCACCCTCTCTCTTTTTCTCCTCTCTCTCCGTCTCTCACATCCCTCTCTCGCCCCTCTCCTTTTCTCCTCTCTATCTGTCTCTCACATCCCTCTCTCGCCCCTCTCCTTTTCTCCTCTCTATCTGTCTCTCACCCTCTCTCTTTTTCTCCTCTCTCTCTGTCTCTCACCCCCTCTCTCGCCCCTCTCCTTTTCTCCTCTCTATCTGTCTCTCACATCCCTCTCTCTCCCCTCTCCTTTTCTCCTCTCTATCTGTCTCTCACCCTCTCTCTTTTTCTCCTCTCTCTCTCTGTCTCTCACCCCCTCTCTCGCCCCTCCCCTTTTCTCCTCTCTATCTGTCTCTCACATCCCTCTCTCTCCCCTCTCTTTTTCTCCTCTCTCTCCGTCTCTCGCCCCTCTCTTTTTTTCCTCTCTATCAGTCTCGAACATCCCTCTCTCGCCCCTTTCCTTTTCTCCTCTCTATCTGTCTCTCACATCCCTCTCTCGCCCCTCTCCTTTTCTCCTCTCTATCTGTCTCTCACCCTCTCTCTTTTTCTCCTCTCTCTCTCTGTCTCTCACCCCCTCTCTCGCCCCTCCCCTTTTCTCCTCTCTATCTGTCTCTCACATCCCTCTCTCTCCCCTCTCTTTTTCTCCTCTCTCTCCGTCTCTCGCCCCTCTCTTTTTTTCCTCTCTATCAGTCTCGAACATCCCTCTCTCGCCCCTTTCCTTTTCTCCTCTCTATCTGTCTCTCACATCCCTCTCTCGCCCCTCTCCTTTTCTCCTCTCTATCTGTCTCTCACATCCCTTTCTCACCCCCTCTCCTTTTCTCCTCTCTATCTGTCTCTCACCCCTCTCCTTTTCTCCTCTCTATCTGTCTCTCTCTACTTCCATTTGGCTCCTCTGATTGTCAATTTTTAGTTTGTTCCTCTCTCAAAAGCTAGTTCTGCTTTAGTTAATAGGGATGCGTATATATTCATGTAAATACATACTGGGAAAGTGTCGAATTAACACTCAGCTTGTTGCGATGTGACACTTGAATGAGAACTTTCAATTTTCAGTCATATTACCGGCCTTTAAATTACCCATCCTGAGGAGATTACATCAATAGTATAAGTTTTCGTCATACTGGAATTTGTTATATGCAAATCGTTGGATGCAGGCCCCATGTAGAGTTATCTTATGTCTCTGAGTGGAACAGGTGCCCGGTGGGTTTGTTTACACTCATGTGTATTATAAAGATTGCAAAACATCGACCATCATATTTCATTTCGATCTCATGAATATCGATTTATTAAGGACCGGCAATCGACGGTTAAACAAAATACGCTGGCTTTCTGATATTATTGATTTTGAATGAGTATTTAGTGCGAGTGACGCAAAAGATAATGTTGACAAAATATTAGAACTTTATTTGCACTCTCTGCTTGTTTGCCCTTTGATATAAACACGATCATGTCTGACGAGTTACCTTCTTTCGCTTTACCCAAACATCTCTCGAATTGCCTAATGAAGTACCACCGAGAGTTCATTGCTATATTTAAAAGGCAAAGTGACCCTGAGTAAATTGATGCACAAGCTATAAAGTAGGCATATTTGGTAGTCTGGTATCCCACAAGTGTTGTTGAATTATGAAGATGAATTGACAGAAAATGTAACAGATCACTGTATTGTAGGCCTATTGTGTGATCAGGATTGTAGTAGGTTCATGACACAATAGCTCAGACTTTGTTTATCCTTGAATAAAGTATTAGTTCTTTATCTTCACTGAAAATATTAAAGTGCTGCGCACTTCTCTTTGAAATATCACAAATAGATTTTTGTGGTTGCAATTATATACTGCCGAAAGTCACAGTTTTACTAACATTTATTTTGTCGGCTTCCCACAAGGAGGCCGTTCCATACTGCCATTGAAAATACATAGGCAGTCGACAATTTGGCTTACGTATCTTATTTTAAATGTCATTCTTATACTAAAAAAACATCATGTCCTGTTGAATTTTCCCTGAAGAGAATTTGAAAGAGACCGCAAAACACGACGTTGGCGTAAAATACAATCGTCTGCCGTGAAAGACACCGCTGCTAAATGTGATATACAAGATGGAGTGTGTAATGTAAAATTAGCATGTCTATGCTTCATACCACGCACAAATTCTTCTATTTCTCTCTCTTCTCAGAACCCATGACGAAATATAATTATGCAAATAGCCAAGACACGAAACGTGATTGAAACACAATTTCATTTAAGTACATTTTTGCCATAAACATGGAATTTAATGTGAATCACAGCCATCAATTATTCCTGTCTATACATTAATGCTACAATTTATATTCATAACCATGTGGAATTTCGCTCAAATTGTGTTTGCTAATGTTTTCAAATTGAGCTTCGATGATATTTCCATGTAACTATACAGCATTTAAATGACATTATACGCCGAATACACTGGCTAGCAGAAACCCAGTAATTATCAATTTTGTATCCTTTTTCTTTTCATCCTCATGTTAGAATGCAAGTATAGGTCAATAAAAAGGGTAGCTAATAATGTAGTCGGCGAAAGTTCTACATTCAATTCATGGTGATATTACATGGAAAAATGTGCACATTTACGGCACATAATATATACGTGTAAATATTGACGACATGGTTTCTACATCCACACACAACAATGCACAATCAATATTTCTTCATTGTCCAGGTTTTGTTAATTCTTACATCTTAGAGCAGTACAGTCTAGTTTTAAGGGAAACAATTAATCTGACTAATTAAGTCGACGTTTTCGAAAGCCCTACTTCATTAGCTAATAGTCACGAGTATGTACACAGTTATTGAGAGGATATTAGAATAGAGATGGAGCACATAAATACATCGGGTGACCTCTAAATTATTCATATTGCACTATTTCTTACAAACTTCAGAACCAATACCGGCATGGCATGTCAGATTTTGTTTAACTCTTTCGGTCGTTTTGTTTAATACTCTTTTAATGGTTGATGCATAAATTTGCATTCTGTATATGTATAATACCTGTATTTGTATACAATCTGCATATTATCACTGAATACACATCGCCTTGTATACAATTGTATAAGCATACATCACAATTCACCACATACACTATTTACATTGCTGTACAAGACAATTATCTATCCTTTATTGTATATGTATTATGAGAATCGAATAGAATATAATGAAAAATATCACTCTATTTTGGCATAATATGTACATTCATTGAACTGTTTATCTTGTAACGTTTGTGAATGAACGATTGAATTAATGACCATTATTTCTACTGAAATAAAAGGGGGTATATAATGCAGATATAAGAATTATGATGTGTGAAGAGACAAAACATCCATGATTTGATGAAAAATGAAATATGGCACAACCATTAATTTGTTCTGAATGTTTAGGTTGTTAACGTGGTCAAAGAAATGATAATGTTGATTTTTAACGCTCAACATTAAATACTTCTTTGCAGATATAATATATACAGCCCAGTTCATTGCAGATGATGGCACCCACACTTGCAAAACAAATACGCATCCTTCCCTGTGTAAAACTATCCCCCCAAAATGAGGGCACATTGCACTCATATCTTACTGCGCCCTACATGACCGTAGTCGTCTCTTGAGTAAGGAGAGTAAAAATGTAGAATGGTGTCTTATCATAAGTAATAACCACAACTCGGACTCAAACTCGAATCAATCGAACCATAACGTTGCCCTATCGTAGACTTTGACACACTATACCCATGTACAGTATATTCGTTATAACTCCCAAGTATGAGTCAGTAGTGAATTCATTGAACTCAACAGATATACATCCGTAATACGATTAAGGGATTTATTTTGCAATATTACGTCAAAGGGCATTGAAAGAAACATCAATAGTGAGTACAAAATTGAAAAATGCAATGTCTTAGATGAGTTCAATTCATGGCATCTTAATCAAATAAATACCTTTTTTCTTCTCATCTAAAGTATCATTGAATACCGACTGAGCATGAACTGTTCAAGTAATATTCAAGTGATTTATGGATGATCAAATTTCGTTAAAGTAAAAATCTAATGAAAAATGTATATTGAATTGAATCAGCTTTGTGAAGTATCACATTTGATAACAATGCATAAAGGAAAGAGAAAGAGAGGGGGAAAAACTAACAAATAGAAAACTAATGGTCCCTATGAGTTTCGAAAATGGTATTAAAAAATATATCAGTACAGTAGAAGGAGAAACGGTAGTTCTACTGGAAGCAGCCAGGAATGATAATAGTGACAATTAATGCGATAGAAGTAGTCGTCGTAAAAGGAGTATAGTGTGAAGTAGTAGTAGTAGTAGAAGTAGAAGTAGCAGCAGCAACAGCAGTAGCACGGTAGAAGAAGTAGTATAGCATATATGACTACACGGCCTTTTAAAATGAAGTAGCAAAATTTGCAGCTGATGTATAATGTTTTAGTATTAGAAGTAGCAGCAACAACAATGGCAGTGATGTGAGGGGAATTAAAAGTGGTAGCAGTAGTACATGTAGTTGTTGATTTAGTAGTAGTAGTCGTCGTCGTCGAAGTTGTAGGATCCGTGTAGGCACGACACGCCATCTTAGTTTGATTTCTCTATCTTTTATTGTTTTTAAAGAAGTAGGTCATAGTAAGTCAGATTTAAATAAATGCTCGAATCGTGAATAAGACTAATACATTTCATTGTCGCCATGTTTCTGTGCAACTCCAGTCACTAGGCAGAGTTATATTCAAGATGCACGTAATCATTAAAAACTGGTGGCCTTAATTTGTACTTAACTGGCCAAAATCTCAAAACGTTGGTCGTGCCTCCAATAAGGTATTCAGCAGTACTGACATACAACCAATTAAAAGTGAGAGATAAAGATCCACAGAGAGAGGGGGCGGTGAGAGAGAGAGAGAGAGAGAATGTGAGAGAGAGACACACACACACACAAAACTATATAGAGAAACCACATAATGTACAAAAATGAATACGAGAGAACAAATGTGTTTGTTTTCACTTCGTTTTAAAACCTTCAGTTAGATTGAATTCAAGCTAACAATCCCATTCTTAAAAGAGGAGCATTAGCCATTATGAAACAGGGGGCTAAGGGGCAACAGCCCCCTGGGAATTTTAAGAGTCAAATCTGTATAAAGCGACCGCCCAATGGAAACACAATAAACTTAATGGTCTTTGTAGACAGGTTCCTTTAGTAGGCCTACATGTTCGAAAGAGAAACCCTTTTCAAGGACAACAAAAATGTGGTCTTTGTAGACAGGTGGTCACTAGATCAGGTTTGACTGTACCAACATTCAAGTAACTGTCATTTAATACTCGGGAAGTGAGTTGTAGCTTCTTTGTAAATTTGACATATTGCGTGATATAATGATTTACAACTTTACATTAATGCATAATTATGTATAATTAGTGGTTGCGACACAAAAAAGGTCTAGATTTTGTCTTGCTTCGTTCGCTTGTTATAACTTTTCAGAAACTATACAAACATAGATGACAACCCTCAAAGAAAATGTGCCCATAAATTCAAGATTCCAACTGCTTTATTATCATTTCTGATGCATTTCGTCGGCCGGGTGGCAGAAGGGCGTTAGCGGTCGAGCGACTCGAAAACTACTTTTCGAATTATTCGCATTTAAAGATTTGCTTTATATTTAAACTGCTTTCCGTCCCGAAAATTGGTTTAAAACATAAAAGACTCATAGAAATGTTGTAGCAGAATACGGCCACAATTTTTTTCTCGGAAATAAGTCAGTTTTATAAAAAATTGAGGCGATTTAGTGCTAACGCCCTTCTGCTGAAAGTTTCATTATTGAACTGAAATTTGAGCTAAGGCCCTTCTGCCAGCCAGCCAGGAATGAATTACGTACAGGAGAAAGGACAATAAATGAAAAACTCGTGGCTTGAGTTTTTCGTTTATTGTCCTTTCTTATTCAAGCCACGAGTTTTTCGTTTATTGTTCTTTCTCCTGTACGTAATTCATTGAGAGCTCAATTTTTGGGAAACATTGTGATCTCTAATGCTCATACGACTGTTGTTAGCTCATTTATTTTCGAAGAATAAATCCTAACTGTCTCCAACTATTTCCTAGGCAATGGATTTTGTGAAAATGCTTTGTTCTTGATGTATCTAAATGGTATGTAATGATATCATTAACTGTAACTTTCAATGATTCATGAGCAATAATATGTTGGAAATATTATACTTCGAAAATTGTAGCACATTAAATTTATGTTCATGAAAAATTGTCACATGTCAAAGCGAATCAAAGCAATTCAAATCTAATTTCACAATGAGGGATAATTCCGCCAAACACGAGAAATGTCTTGGTGGCAGGAAATTGGTGACGATCGCTACAACTCACCGCACCATCTTCTAAATATTTATTTTTACTTCCAGGCAAAACTGTTTCTTTCTCCGAAAACTGGAGTATTTATCCCTCTTTGATGGGCAAACTAGTATTGCAGGATGACATGCAGGCATAATTATCATTCATAGAGACTATGTAATGGTATTATGCGTTCGAAGAACTGAATATTATTATTATTATTACAAAATAAATCTTTCAGTTGTTTTATACACGTAAGAGTTGTTGTCTTAAACCGACTGGTAAATTTAACTCAAGCGGGCAACGATGGAAGAGAAAAAGTATAAAATATCCATGAACTTCAATATTTGTGTCCCAATGTCTAGCTTATATTATTAGGGATTTCCAGACCGGGGAGATTTAGGAAAAGAAAGTCACTGTTAATAACACATATGAATTAATAGGCACGACACCCCAACCTCAAAGAATGAACCATCATTATGATTTAGAAAAAATATCATATACGTTCTTTTATGCCATATTAACATAATTTCTGCATTTAAAACAATTTTATCTTATTTCAATTAATTTCAATCTTATTTCATTCTATCAAGAACGTCAGTAAGCTGCTTTTTGTAAGAGATACGCCATATAAATGCGATTGAACACATACTTTTTCATTCACATTTTTAACAACTTCCCCATTGCTCGACATTCATTTATGTATTATGCTTGCATTCTTCTTATTCAGCTTCGATCAATTTCGCAAACTTTGATACCAAACTCTAACTACCGCTTTCTCGTATCTCAGGTCTAAGGGAATGTGGTATAGTCTTGGACGCTTCCGTAATTATGAATGGCCGTATATACGGACACTTTTTTAAATCATTTTCCAAGCATTCATTTTTACACCTCTAAAACCAAATTAGGTAAAACAAAAATCGTCCAAAAGGAACACTGCTATTTCCCCACATGTCCTGACCATTTTAATCATTGTCAACAATCACCTATACATTGTCAGTGTTCTGTGATTGCATAGTTTTATTACCGGGCAAGCGAGGGAAACAAGGATCCGAAACGAGCGAGTAACAATAATATTTAGAGACTTTTTTTTCAAGCCCAAGCCAATGACTATTTGTATTTTGTATCCATTTAAACTAAAATTAAGATTAATTTATCAGTTGGTGGTATCATGTAAAAAATGTATTAAGTTTGTTACCTGGCACCTAATATTCCAATAAACATTTCGGGTAAATGAACTATCATGAAATTGAAAAAAGCTGTGGCTTACATACATACATACAATGTATGACGATAACGCGTGTGGCATTAATGGTATGTTTATGATTGTATGTCTTTGATACAGAATAAAACGACGACCACTCAAGTGGTGAGAGTGGACATAAGAGTGGTATCTAACGATCCAAGCCACATTATATCATTTACCTTGTCGAATTATCTCCTAAAACCTCTTCAACATTATGGATTAGTATATTAGATTTCCTTAATAACTTAAAACATATAACAAATTAATTGTGTTCTGTTGAAACAATCTATTATTATTGATAGTTCAGAAATATTACACGTGAAAAACAAAATATTCATACAATACCTGCATTACTAAGCAATGGACTGCTTTATCCCAATCCCCCACACACACTTAAACAAGAAGACGTTTATCATTTAACTTGACCGCTCATTTGGCCAGTCTAAGTTTACGTAAACAAAATAGAGGGTAAATGATATCAGTACAAAAGAAATATATGCACATTCCAAATTTAGCTATTGCTTATGACAGTGCTACGATAAATGAACAGTCAAATATACACATTCAAACATTTTTAATTAATGCGTGTGCAGTCATACCTGAAAACAATTTGTTTTTACATTGAAACGAAATTGTGACATTAATGCTGAGTAAATCATATTTAACGTCATGTTTTATGTTCTGATCAACTTATCTGAGTTCGTAGCTATAGTTCCGTACACCTGGTATTTCGGGATCCCGACCTGCTGTCGATGGGCTGCTTGACTTTCTCTCCTGGAATCCCGTTGGCCAAAGATCGCGTGTGGGCCACGCTGGTGACGATGGGTTCTGCTTTCCTACACCTAACACAAATCATCAAGGCCCTCCGGTGGCTCGTGCTCATGGCAAAGATTATAATGGGGTTGAGGCAAGAGTTGGCTAGAGCCGAGAAGTAGTAGAGATTGCGAAACTCGGCGACGCCAGCCATATGGACGAGCGAAGAGTGATCGAGTTGGAACCAGACGATGTAGATGTAGTAAGGGAGCCAGAAGATTCCGAAGAACAACGCTAAGATGAGGACAGTCAGGGCGAGTCGTCTTCGGGCCGAGAAGTGCCTCGCTCCGGGCTGCGTCTCACCTGCAAACGCTCCTGCACTTCTCAAGAGAGTCTGTGCAATAACTGTGTAGAGAAAGGTAATGATAGCTAGCGGTAAGAGGTACATTACCAGTGATCTGGCGACTTCGTAGATTTTTGCCGCTCGGCTGAAGAGCTGTGTGTACTGGCATACGGGTGCATCTCCACCGGAGATGTGTGCGTAGGCTAAGATAGGTGACGCCACTACTGCTGCGATAAACCAAACGGCGAAGGCAGCAAGGATGCCTCGTCGCATACGACCACCGTGTCTGATGGTGCCTCCACGAACCAACACCGAATAACGCTCAATACTAAGAGCAGTCAAGGTGTATACACAGACCCCTTGCACCATCACTTGTGTAAAATTAACCAGCTTACACCCAGCCAGTCCGTACTGCCAACAGGAATGCAGCTCATGCTCCAGGAAGAAAGGTCCAGATACCATCACGTAGAGTAGATCACCCATTGCAAGGTTCGTCAGAAGTATATTGGCGGATGTACGTAGACGCGGGTTGCTAAGGATCACCATCATTAGACAGCAGTTTCCTAGGAAACCAACCAGAAAGAAAATGCCGAGAATGGCGGCATCCCGCTTGAATTTGGGTCCCTTGGATAGACAGAGGTCCCCTTCAAAGACGATGCTATATTCGTATAGTCCATCTTGGACGTAGGAATCGTTAGAACCGAACTGGTCGGTATTCAGACCCTCCATTGACGTCATTGACAAAGTTGACTCCATTGTTGTAATCACAACTGGCAAATTAAACGAGTTTAATATTCTCACTCACTTGTCTTTCTTTCAGAAAAATAAAATTTAGGACGCAAAATGTGTTGGTGTTCTTTAAGCTAACCTGATCACTTAATAATCTCTAGATGCTGAAGAACATCATTTTGTTGCTTGGCAAATACAAACCTTGCTTTCCCGGACTGTTTAAGTCTTGCAACTAGTTTTTGTAATGGTAAATCTGGTAGAACGCAATGTTCATACATCAGCACACTTTGCGAAAACATATACAAACGTGAATTCGAGGTAAAATACTTAACGAATCGAGTTCACCATACCGTTTGCAAAATTACTCATATTCCACCTCACAAACAAAATATACAAGATGTATCGCCATATGTTGGAAACGTAAATCAATCCCAAACTTTTTAGTCAGCAAAAAATGTTGTCGGTGACCATCTACATACACTCTCCATCTCTCCCGTGACACTTACTGAGGCAGACTGTTGAATTGAGATGCTGAAAATCCTCTTTCGGTGGTACTGGTGCATTGCGAAAGGCATGTCCATAACTGAAGTGGATTGCGTTAGAGCGTCGCACTTGCGCCGAGCGAGTTTACCGCTCTCGGCGTCGAAGGAGAAAAGGAGCTCTCCGGTCGAATAATGCTCTCTGATTGGCTGATTGGCATCATTCACATGAGCTTAGTTTACTCCAGATAAGCTCCGCCTACTCACTAAACTGCTCACTTTTTATGTCGTCATCGGTGTCCTTTCTTAGAATTAGAAGCTGTAGGTGACGTTGGTTTATGTATTTTTTGTTTATTAGATTGTGTCGGATATGCGTTTGTTCTTATTCATCAACTTAAGTATCCTTGGTATTACCCCTATTTACATATGATTGTTTTTCATTTTTTTCGGAATATTAGGTTATTCCTCCGTAATAAGTTTTCTTTAAAAAAAATGTAATTTCTAAATTTTTCGTATTTCTAAAGATATTACTAATAATGATTTCAACAACTTTAACTTCCATGAAACTCCGTGTTCAACATCAAAATGTGTTTATTCCGGACTATATCTGTGGATTTCCGCAGACAGTATCAAAATCATGATCTTCTTCTTCTTCTAAAGCTATGAGCTATATTTAAATAATAATTGATAAGTTTGACGAAAGAGCTCAACTGGAAATGACATCTGTTATTTCTAGCTGTTCTGGCTGTCCCCTCAAACAGTCACGTATATATTCTTCTTCTTCTCCTTCTCCTTAAGTTCTTATTTATCCTTTCCCCTTTTTTTCTCCTTCTCTCTAATTCCTTCTTCTTAAGAAAAACAGATTTCAACTTACTCTTTGTTTTTTTTTGTTTTTAAAGAGATTTTATGTAGACCTAGGCCTACTTTGTATCCATAGTCATTCTATTTTCTTATCTTTGGCCTGCTTAAATGACTTTAACTTGTAATGGTAGATCCACCTTATCTGTTTCCACAGGTAACGTGGATCTATATTCAGTATATCGAGAGCCTCCCCCCCCCGTCTTTCAGGCAACGGAATTGAAATGGAAGTGCTTGAAGTGTGAAGAAAATCAATTTTGAAATTTTGAAATCAATATAACTTCGTTTATAAAACAGATATAAATATTCCCAATGTGTTTCTGAAATGTCGTTTTATTTCTTTTAGCTTGTTAAAAACAAATATGGAAGCACATTAAAAAAAATTGAATAAATTGGGACCCCTTTTCACTCCCTTGTCGGCACCCCCCCCCCCCCCCCCCCC
>BEXV01000331.1:103767-114347 GCA_003118195.1 Hemicentrotus pulcherrimus | reverse complement strand
ATTCTGGTGTTTATGAAATCTTTTTCTACTTCTTCTCTTTCTCCTCCTCCTTTTCTCGTCTTCCTTCTCCTCCTCCTTTTCTCGTCTTCCTTCTCCTCCTCCTTTTCTCGTCTTCCTTCTCCTATTACTTCTTCTCCAGCAGGGGGTCCATTCACGTTCTTTCCTCCAAATAACAATGGCATTGATAAGCTGCCTCGTGACGAGTTGAAGAAGCTCAAACATAACACCACGTTACTACGCGAAGTATTATTGTACCACCTCTTAGATTGGACGCTCTATGCATCTGGGAGCTATGCTGGGGAAGTGTTAGTCACTGTGCAGGGAGAGTCTATTAATCTTACTGTGTGGTATGGTGTGTACACAAAAACTCCATTCGCAGTTTTATCATTCCATGTCGTGTTCATAAGAATTGAATCAACATATTCAGTGTATTTTGCATACATACATGCTCATGGAATCCCCATGTGATCTAAAACCATCAGTCACAAGCTCTAGAAAGCAAAGAATATATCAAGATGCGGAAATTCAATACATCATTAACTCTGTTTTATAATTGATATTTATAGTACTGGTAGTATGTTCATATGCAAGGGGGGCTTTTGAAACCATACTATGAGCTAATTGGAAAATAGGGAGGGGTGATTACTCATACAGGTCACTGATAAAATATGATTGAAAACTTGTTTCAGGAAAGCTTGTGAAAAATTATTTTGACATTTATCTTATCTTGTCAGATACCATCATTCATCTCTTCTTCTCTTTCTTATTCTGTTAAAAACATTTTGTCTCTTCACCAATTCCTATATCTATCCCATTCCCTTGTCCCATAACTTTCAATTGCCTTTTTCTCTTTCAAATTGTCTCTCAAACTGTTGATTTCACAAAGTCTCAAATCCTTCTTCACGTTCATATCCGCATTCTTACTTAAAATTTTCTCTTTTTCTCTGACCCATATTTTCTCACAATTATTCCTTTCTTTTTTTTCTCTCTCTCTCTCTCTCCCCTGGTTTTATGCTACACATCAGATAGTCTTTGGGTGAATGGACACACCAATGCCAGGGTAGTCTACCAGGACTACAATGTCTACAATGGTGTGCTGCACATCATTGACAAAGTGCTCATCCCACCTATCATCTGGCAGAAATACAACTGAGAATCGTCTCGTTTGCTTACTACAATACACTAAATGATGATTCTCAAAGACTCATTTATAATTTTTGATACATCTCCATAGAGCATAAAAAACCGCCTTAAGATATGCTCCCTTGAATTGGTTTGATTGTACGCTCACTAATTTCACAAAGGGAAACTCCTTGTTCTTATTATTGTTGGATACCATGTAAAAAATATCTTTGTATTATTTTGTATTTTTGTTTAACCGTTTGTAGGAAAATTTGGCAGCACATGCAATTTCAGTGAACACCATTAAAAAATATAAATCAGAAGACATCACAGAAGCTCAAAAGTTGAAATAAGATATAAATTTCCAAATAAGTGTATTCTGGAATATTGTCTGATAATAGTTTGTAGCATAAACAATAACTTGGAAATCAAGAGTGAAACGTTTTTGAAAGAATAGTGTGAATAAAAAAATCTTTGCTACTCAAATACATGTAGAATGTTTATATTGAATGTCTTTTGAATTCAGATATCCCATCGATGAATCCTTCTGAAATTTACTATTTGCTCCAGTTGTTTGGTTCTGGCTACATACTTTTTTGATAATATTGGAAGAACTTTCTAGTATGTGATTGGAACTCCACATACCTGGAGAATCAAGATTTTAATTTCTGAACTAACTTCACAATAGGTTTGAACAACTGTTTTCCTACCAAGGATCTTTCTTAAATTTCAAAACCTAGTCTCTGTATCATATTATATAAAAATACAACACTTTTGCAGTCACTTATGAATCTAATGAAGTTTCTGGTTTTCACAATGAGACAGTGGCATTCTTTTAAAATAAAAATTCAATTCTGCTATCGCGTTTACTGGTAATGGGAAAGGCACAGACCTGTGAAACAAGTCAAATATTGCATGAAACAAAACTGTGATACTTGATTACTAGCATCTCCTTGCAAGACTTTAATTTTAGGGGTAGTTTCTACAAGTACACAACAACACTCACAAACCATGAACTCCAACCTTGCTGATGATTACATGACTAAGGACAAACAATCTTGACCACATGATTGCATTTTTTGTAAGCCTTTTATTGAATTGCTGATCTTACAGTCCTGTTGGTGTTGGGTTTTTCATTCAAAGTCTCACATGACACAGTGTAGAGTGAGGATAATAAGAGTCACTATGTCCATCACAATGGATATGTGGATGGCTTTCTACTTCTTTCCTTTCCCCTTGGCTGCCTTTGCCTTGCCTTTGCCCTTAGCTGCTGGTGCCACCTTCTTGACCTGTAGGCAATTTAAACAAAGGAAATGAACAGAAAATGAATTATGAGCTGAAAATTATAACACAACAGGCACAAATGGCAATTATGAATACAGACTTAATTCTGAAAAAGAATATGTGAAAAGCGTACTTTGTTGATCTACTATTCACCAAGTGTCTTTGTCAATCTCTGTTCTTTCTACTGCAGCAAACAAAAATAGAATTAAAGTTGGCATTGGAGTATTCCATATCAAAGTCGACAGGCAAGTTACAATGGCAGTGTTTCTGTCCATTGCGCATGTCGATCCGATTTTGTCATTTAATCAAACACTATCAAAAATTGGCAGTTTTGGAAATGGATCTAGTGTTCATTATCAGCTGTCTGGTCAGGCATATGAATCCACTTTGAAGCATCCTGGATATACTTGCATGTGCATAATTGGTATTCCATAGCAATGTCAACTAACAAAATCACTAGGCAGATGCATTAAACTTCTAGAGTAGACTTGTGCACCAAATCTATGAATACAGCATTGCAGTATATCCCATAAGTTTTTAAGAACAGCAGGACACAATACATAATACACAAAGTATATTACCAATATTACCAAATTTTCTATTCTTCCAATTTCTGCTGAAGAAGTAGCCGCCTGGAATTTGTGACATGAAACAATGCCCTTCCACAGGTTATGTGTTTTATTTTATTCTGCAACCACAACTTTGGCCGTTTTTCTCCGCCTCAACTCTTCAGAAAAAGGGAAACATTATTTGAGGTCCCACTTATCCCATCAGTCTCATTAAATCAGTTTTCTAACCTCCATATTCAATGAATTCAGGTAGAATGGAACATCATTTGGGATACTTGCATGAGCATAACAATTGGTATTCCATAGCAATTTCAACTGACAAGTAGAATCACCAGGCAAATGCATTTAAGTTCTGAAATACTATACTAATATGAGCACACAAAGAGTCGACTTGCACAACAAGGTTATGAATACAGCATTGCAGTATATTGCGTAAGGTCACAATACATACCCCCCTCTTCTTGTCGAGGATCTCCTGCCTCTTGGCCAGTGCCCTCTCCTCATCCAGCTTGGCATTGCGCTTCTGTGCCTTGGCATAGGGGTTGAGCTTGAACATGACCCTAGCGTTCTTCAGAGGGTTCTTCTTGAGGACCTTGCGCTTGGATGATGTTGTGTTGACCTTTCTGAGGGAGCGACGGATCTCCTGACTCCTCAGCAACCTTCGCAGGTCGGTGTTGGTCATCTTGGGCATAGGGAGGCTAGGAGACAAGAGAGAGGGTGGTGGCGGTTTACAATTCAGGTTTGGAATGTTAACCCTACAATAACATAATAAAATGAGAAGTGCAGTAGCCTACAACACTTTTCAGTGCAATTCTTATATCAGTGAAAGGGTTTTCATTTTTTCTTAATGATGATTTACTAAATACTTCAAGCAAGTCCTTTATATTACACAACTAGCATTTAGGCAAGTTTTACCTTACTGATGGTTAAGATCAAATTAGATAATCAAAAATGAACATTTTGAGTTGCTGCTTTCATGTTGTTCGAGTCCATAAATTGAGATGTACGTGTTCCTGTTCCACAGGTCACCATCACTTATTATTACTACTACTCTTTTCTTCTGCAAAATAACACTTCAAGTATAATACTAGGTAGCAAAGAGGATAGATCTATCTGATTTCCTCATAGCTTAAGTGGCCCATACATTACAAATGATGATATATAAAGGACACCAATTGTCGGGAGTTAGCACTATATAAATGCACACTGTGTTGTACTTGCTCAACTGTTGGTTTTGACTGAATTCCTTTGTCACATAAACTTTTGAGAAATCACTCTCAGCAACTCTTTTCTAAACCATTCGCCAAATTTGTAAGCATTTCATGCAACTCTGTGAACTTACTTCCAGTTGGACTTCTCTGAGGAAGCCTTCTTCCATGTGCCGTAGAGGCCATCAAGCTTGTTGAATGCAGACTCTGTCCATACGCAGAACCTTCCAACATGACCACCGGGAGCTAGCCTCAAGAGGTTCAATCTTGAGACCTGGAGTAGTGTCACACCTAAAAATGAGAAAGGTTTACAATCATTCCAGCCATGTCAACATTCTGTGATAAGTAACTAAGATAGCATCATCTTGTTCCTGTTGCCACAAAGTATAGTAACGGTATATTCTTTTCTTTCAATTTCTGCTGAAGAAATAGCCACCTGGAATTTGTGACATGATACGATGCCCTTCCACAGGTTATGTGTTTAAATTGTATCATCAACCACAACTTTGGCTGTTTTTCTCCCCCTCAACTCTTCAGAAAAAGGGAAACATTATTTGAGGTCCCACTTATCCCATCAGTCTCATTAAATCAGTTTTCTAACCTCCATATTCAATGAATTCAGGTAGAATGGAACATCATTTGGGATACAGCTTGGTATTTAATAGTGTAAGGATTTGGTCTAGCCCTATTTTTGTTATCACTATGCAAGATTTGGGTATGTGATACCTTTTTAACAACTGCTAGCCCTGACTATGGATTGAAAAATCTTTCACGATTAGTAATGATCAGATAATATCACAAAATGTCATCCGACAGTTTCCTTTCTTACAGGTTATCTTGGATAACCACACAAGTCCAAAGAAAAGAATATTTTGTTATCGGTTTAGCTCTTAATTTGTAATGTGATGAGCAGAGGTACTGCAAATAAAACCAGGTTTTAAGCTGTGAGCTGTGCACTCACCTGGGATGTTCCTGAAGGCCCTTGTGATGCCGTTGTCTTGATCGTACACAACCAGGGGACCGAGACGTCTGACGAACCTCCTGTTCCTCATCTTTCCCTTGCCTGCCCTCATGCGACGAGACTTGTACACCTAAGGTAGACAGAAAAATAAGTACCAACAACATGGTAGCTTTACAAATATCTTCTTTCTCTTAATTTGCATTGTTACACATGCAACTGAAAACATTAAAGAATGCAGGGCACCTTTTTACAAACTGTCATGCTTTCATGAAACAATATCTAGTTGTCTCATCCAAATGGTCTTGGGCAAGAAAAGAAAAAAACTGGTCATACAAAGCAGTTGTCAATAAATCATTGCTTTCACCCTCAATGCGATGGACAAAAGTATTCCTACAAATCCCATCAGTCTCATTAAATCAGTATTGTTATCCTCCATATTCAATGAATTCAGGCACAGATAAACATCATCTGGGATGAGAATACAATATAAATGGATGATAGATGAAAGGTTTAAGAATTTATGAAACTGCAACGAAATAACAATTTTGAAAATAATTCCTCATCAAATATGCAATCAGTTATGATGATATACAGAAAGAGCATGAACATTATGACATTCAGAGAAAACCCTCAGACTAGTTTCCAAGAAGTGGCGGTATCCTCAGAGGGTTACCTTCTACTGCAAAATATGAAGATGTGAGGGAATATAAAAAGTCACTACCTATTTTAATGGGCCTCCTTACTATAATCTTCTTAAATTAAAATAATTTTTTGGTATTTACCTTCTTGATGTCTTCCCACGCCTTGAAGCGCTTGAGGAAGTAGACTGCTTCCTTGGTCTTCTTGAAGTCTTGGACTTTGTCACTGACAACAAGGGGTACTTCTGGTGTGCCCATGATCATGTGACCTGTAATTAGCATTAATTCAAAGAATGTTATTAAAAATCACCATTATAAAAAAGTGACCTCAAAATGTGAGAATATCTTGCATTTTCCAAAAATACTGGTCTATGGTTACTTAGAAATGTGAATTATTGAGGCATATTCATGTAGAATATTCATAACATGTGATGAACAAGCTCTCCTTTGTGTCAGTCACAGATACAAAAGAAAACTGATGGATTTAAATCTTCAGAAACAGTCGCATCTAGTTCGTATTCATTTTATTGCCAAAGTAAATAAACAGTTATAAAGACAGCAAAACTATTTAAAGTTGCCCCGAAACTGTTTTGGCAGCCTTTTTTTTAAAACATGCCATTACCTCATTTAAAATATAAAATGACGGCTGATCTCCCTTCTATTACCTTTGGACATGACGAGAGCTGGGACTGCCGATGCAGCGAGTGCTGAGCACATGGCGAAACGCTTCTGGCTGATGTTGGTGCGTGTGTGCCACTTACGCCAGATCTTGGTAGGGGCGAACATGCGTCCGCCACGGCACATGTTACCGAAGGCTCCCTGACCAGAGCGGTGGGTACCACCCCCCCGGACACGGGGGATACGGGCGACGGCACGTCCTGTACCCCAAGATTCAGCACTGGTCTGGTGACCTGAAAGAATGGACATTACCAAGGAGCTCATATCAAGTTTGTGGATGTTTTAACCAAAATAACACATTTATAATACAATTGACATTTTTTGCAATATGACCTAATTTCCTGCAATCAATTGTACAAAATCCAATTTTTGTGTCCATCATACAACATTATGAAAGCTATCAAAAATCCTTTCTCATCAATCTATTGTTTGAGCAGAAGCAGTTTAACTAATATTAATTTCAGATTTTCCTTGGAAATTTGTCTTCACAAGTGAGCATTTTAACTTATTATCTCCCTACAACCTGGCTTAGTTAGAGTCAAGATCACTGGTTCAGAACTTCATTATTATCAAAGTCATTCAAAAACACGGTCCTGAAGTTGAAGTATCACCATACAATCTGTCCAGGGCCTGTCATGAGCAGATGCCCGGAGCAAAAGAGTACAACAACAAAAAGTCGGGAGCCCTATAATTTGATGATTTTTACCTTGGGCTCATGCACACCTGACTCTAAAAAATTAAAATCTTGACCCTCTTTCCAAAATAGTTATTGCCAAGCCCTGCCATCACTTAGCACTATTTAAAGTTTCTGATTATCTGCAAACTGCATTTATTACTCACAATGAATGAAATATCATTTTTCCTAAAAGATTGACTTTAAAAAATCCACATCTCAGAAAAAACTGAGGTGTGATGACGTAACTACAAATGACTTAACTGACTTTAGTAAAAAACAACTTACCAGCGATCCTCTTAACAGCGTAGGGCTGACGGCTGTTCTTCCTCATGTTGGTGTGGGCATAGTTGACGATGTCAGGCCTGATTGGTGCCTTGAAGACAGCTGGGAGGGTCACATTGGTTCCGGTAACCTCATTCTTCTCATTGTACACTGTAACAAGCGGTCTTGCAGCTGCAACAGCCTATAGAAAAAGTGACAGTGAAAAGTCGGTCTGGTTCCAAGAGTGAGCATTTATTTGGGGGGAGGGGAGGGGAGGGTGAGGGGGTGGACATGTGCAAAACTATTAGAAAATATCTAGTTCTGGAGGGATTGGGAATTGAGATTACCAGTAGGGCACTGGTTCGAAAATGAAAACGGGTCTTGCGCGGATAGAGGAACCGAAGTGCACAGAAGAAAAAAAAAACCGCAAAAATGTGGCCGATCCCTATTTTTTAGGAACTGATTTGTCCGTGTTTACGAAGATGATCCTCGTTTAAGTGGACAACCTTATTCTCAGACCAGTGCCCCTACTGATCACAGGCCAAAACTCTTTCCATATGACCAAAACCATGTTTTACACCTGTCAAACATGATTTCGAAATTTTTAACTTCCGTTTAGTTTAGGCTAGCACGATTTATCGGAAGACTTGTGACCGATCTCAATATTCCAAAATAACTTAACAAGCACAAGGATATCATTAATTATTCATCAATCATGCACACATCACTTGAAACAATTTAAACAATCGAGCACAATTCACAAAAATGTCATTTTCAACATCGTGTTTATAATCTCTAAATCGTAATGTGTATTGTACTAGGTCTGGAGCAGTGGAGGTAGCACACGTGCAGATCATCGCACTGCCATTCACACAACTCTACTCAGCTACGTTGATTAGCATTGGAATACCCGGTACCCGTACAGAAATGAACGACAAGAACGTGGCAGATCATACCGGTGCAAATGTGGCCTAAAATTTGAACTACAAGGGCGTTAACATTTAAATACCACATAATATAGAAATATTAATTCATTCATGATACAGATTTTATACTATTTGTTTAATTCAAAGGAGATTAAGTACCATTTTGACTGTATTTGCTGGCAGCTTTCGATGCTAATTTAGACACGAGAGCCACCACAGGCGAAAAGATCGTGTCTCAGAAAGATGTGATTGGGCTCAAGTAGTCGGAACTATTTAACAATATGAATACAAAATCTCGCCTACTTTTGCGTTTATAGGATAACTTTTTATATATCCAATATCTAAATTGACTCTTTGTTATTAATGGATGTTCTACGGTTACATATCAGGAGCTGAATTTAGAGGTTAATCAATTAATAAATGAACTAATTTAATGCGCAATATGATAGTCCCAAAGAAAACTCGATCTGATAATTTCTCGCCCCATATAAGTTCGACCTACTGAAATTCGAATGCTCCGCCGTTCAAACATCACATCAACTTTTTCTATATCGAATGTTTAGTTTCTGGTTATAAGAATAGTAAAAGGTTCTCCTTCTAAATATTCAGTCAAAACGAAGTTTGTTGCAAATGTTAGTTATTCAGAATGCTGATATGTCTACTTCTTTCAAGCGGTGACACTTTGTATTGAAATAATATTGAACCATGCTGGTCTTACTTGGCTAAAGAAAGCCGGGGAAGGATTTAGCCCGGGATTTAGCAATAGTTGGATACTATATAAGCACTCTGAAGTTGAGATTGAACGATATTTCAAAACATGATGTGATGGCAAAAACTTGAACAAACAGCGTGAAGGCCTACCTAAATTATAGAATCTATCACAATTATTGTTTCTTTGGAAGATTTTTAGTTTTGCTGAGTAAAACAGAGATAAAATAACATTGAGCCGTTTTAGAGGTCACAGTCACACGTATCGCAGTTAACAATTAATAATAACAGATTTTAAAAAAAGCTTTTAATAAAATTAGTATTGAATGCAAGTTGCGGATCAAGGGGGAGGGGGCCCGGTGGCCCGGCCTCCCTTTGGAAAAAACAAACATGTAAAAACACGTATTCTTAAGCTTTTTTGGGGGGATGCCCCCCCCCTGGCGGTCAAGGGGAGGGGGTGCAAATTTTCAAATTATTGAGGGCCCCCAAAAAAGTGCAAATGTGCAAACATTCCACCTTTCGGGGGCGGTGGCGTAATGAGCAAAAACGTTTGAGGGGCAGGAGAAAAATCTGCATCACCACCACTCTTGCATGTTATATGCAGGCGATGAGGTAAAGTGTAGCGAGCGATGCGAGTGGAGCATGAATTGGCGTGGGGTCAAGGGGCGAAGCCCCCGGAAGGGCTTTTAGGCAACAACGGTCAGATAAGCATATTTAGATACCTTATTTGTGACACTGGCAGGTGGCGTGGGGTCCAGGGGGCTGATCCCCATGAAGCTCAGGGGTTTTATATAGGCATTTAAAGGTACTATGTCCAATTTGCAGGCCCAAAAAATGAAAAGATTAAATTCCAACGGCATTTGAAAGATAATACTTTAGAACTTCCCTGAAAAAAGGGGGGCTTGAAAATGTCTTTAAGTGGGAAAGCAACAAATATTAGTTGTCATATCGACTTAAGAGCTATAGAGCCAGTAATTACTAGTCTGCTTTTCAGACCATTGTACCGAATGGTCGTCATTTTATGCTGCGCAAAGATTCAATCAGTTCAATTTTAGCCATTACAAGAAGTGGGATATTGATGTGGACAAATGCTCATGTACCCTTTACAGCTCATTTTATGTATGTTATTACCAACAAAGAAAAAATGCCAGTCAGTCACTCAATAGTGTCTGACAATTAAGTCCAGCTAGTAAACGGGTTTCCTTGCATAATTTGAATATTAGGACACTGCTGACGTTTAAATTTCACAGACACAGATAGGAAATGCATGACATATTCATAATTCTTGCAAAGTTTTTCATAATTTGATGTTGGCTGCATGAGGCCAGGGGAGGGGGTCCGGGCCCCCTATAGATTCGCCACTGCCCATCAGTACGCCAGTGTTCACGGGCTTATGCCTTCTCAACCCTACAATAAAATTAAAAAACACACGCTTTCCTATCCTCTCACAACATTTTCACGATATGCGCGTATTCCCCCAAGGGGTTTGAGGAATGATTTGGAAATTTAAATTTTGGATGGAATATAATTTTTATGTGATTCAATTCGT
>BEXV01000331.1:58009-77756 GCA_003118195.1 Hemicentrotus pulcherrimus | reverse complement strand
TAATTTGTATTTCAAAGTGAACACAAACTCGAAATCGGTCATCTTACTTACACTGCTGCAGCAAATAAAAATCATTCACGAACAATTGTTGGCATGCATGCCGGCCGGCCGTACCGGTCGGTCTGCATGGCCTGGGGATGTTTCATAAAAGCTGTTCGTAAATCTACAAACAACTGAAACATGTTCTTGGGTGCTAAATAATCATATTTTCGATCATTTAGCACAAGAACTGATCACTAGTCGTGCGTAAAGTGGTTCCAACCATCTGTCGACAATGTGTCGTTGTCGGCTAAAATGTCGACAAAGATTTTTTTTCTCGATGACAGCACTAAAACATTTTGTTGCATTAAACAGACCTACCCATACATGTACATGTATGAGGGTTTTTGAAGGAAAGGACAAGAGGGAATTGGTCCTTGGGTAGGAGATAAGAAGATAACAATTGAATGAAAGGGAAAAAATGATGTGTCCATGTAAATCTCAAATTCTATTGCTTGATACACAAATGAGGCTTTTTTTAGAAGGGAATTGGTGTAACATGTATTTTTCCAACAGCTTTTACTTTACTGAGTCCTCCATAGCTCTACTCCCACCCCTTTATCAAAGGAGATAAGGATTTAAAGAACTCTGGGATTTTACATGTTTGACATCAGTCACATGACTCGTTCTAAAAACAGTGTTTTTGTTTTGGTGTACGTTAGAATAATCTCAGTGGTTGGGTTTTGTCACGGTCTATTTGCTTTGAGACAAGTGAATTTGGTTTGGTGTTTGCATCGTCAACCTATCCGTAAGAAAGGGCCTGAAGTGGCTCTACAATGTATGTGAAAAGTTGACCTTTATCACTGTACAAGATCATATTTTATTTTACTCCTGCATAAAACAGTGAAATAACCTTTTATTTTGTTTGTGAACTTGGAAGGATTACACATTTCTGGAATTATATGAGATTATTGCTTTTATAACCAGCGGGTCACTCATGTCATATTGTATATTTCCCTGCCTGCAATCAGTGCAATGTGTGGCTTACTTTCAAGTCGGACATTTAAACTTCAGTAGATGAAAAGATATGGGTGTCCTGCTGAAATTTGGTCACTTGTAATATATTAACCCCCTTCTTCTATAATGAATTCAACATCTAGTTGAGGAAATTCCTTTGCAATGTTGTGATAGTGATTTTTCATGTACGTCTTGGGTCCTATCATTGAGTGTCTCTTCTATGCATTGTAATGCGACACACTGTTTGCCATTCTGCTTGGAAACATTACCTTGCTTTTCATCCAGTATCAAGCTCCATCATGCGTGTACTTCTTTAAAACTACTTTTCTGTATTGTGATGTGTGTCCTGGGCCCTATCTTTTATTGCCTCTGTGCATTGTACACAAATACACACTGTTTATCCTCCTGCTTGGAAAATATTTCCTTGCTTTTCATGAAAGTGTTGAAGCTTCAACCTGCCTAGAATCAATGATCAAGTTGCAACGTCCAATTTACCTTAGGGATTTTGCTGATCTAGGTCAATCAATATTTGATAGCACACCAATATAGACAGGTTCTTTTTCTCTTCTGACTCTGCATGTTTGGTGGTGTCACCTTTTTGCAGAGAATCAACATTGTGTTCAAGAAGTTGTGATGTACAGTACAGTGAACACTCTCTTTTTTAGGTTTCGGGCCGGGAAGTGGGATGGCAGTTATTTTTTGAAACAATTGATTCTGTTGGATAGTTTGAATGACTGTTAAGTACGTAAACTAATTGATAAAACTGTTTTGATTAAAGTTTACAAGAGTACTCTAACTTGATTGTTTGTTTGTAGTGTATGTCAGGATATTATTCCTTTTCAGTGAATTTTGTTGAGATATAATGGAATAAAACTAAAATAGAAATGTGTTCTGTAAAAAAGGCACAGTTTACAGTTTACAGTTTACAGTTTACATTTACAAAACTGAATATAAAGGCTTACATGTACATGTACAGTATCTTTAATTTGAAATTGGTGTCACAGTTCGATATCAAAACATAACTCCTGTTTTTTAGAGGAATGCAATGGTGTATTGCAGATCAATTGTATACATGTACTGTACATGCAGGTCTATGAAAAAAGTTGTAATTGTCACAGTTGGTATGCAGCGTAGAACTTTTAGACATTTCACTAAAAACTAAGCAAATAAGTTTTACAATGAATAAATCCAAACCTCTAAAAAGTAACTGTACTATATAATAAAAGCAACCGTTACCGAGAACAAATTTCAACTTCATGGATCAATAAGCTCTTTACATGTAAAATACTTGCACTTCATACAGGTGCATTGACAAGTGAATATACTGTACCTGCATGTGTTTGTATGAAGCAGTGTTTATATGAAATTGTATTTAGTGACGATGAAAAATTAGATTACTTGGTTGGATTTAAATTACTGTGTTCAAGTACATCCATACCTTGATATGGAAACGTTTTTGAATATTCTGTAAATTTACAATATTTTTCAGCAAATTTTTAATAGATGTATCTGATATTCTTATATCCTGATTTCCTCTTCCCTTTTTATGCAGTTTTTAAAGAATACATGTAGTCAATGCCGCTTGTTTATGCATTGTACATGTAGATAATCATTTTCCAAACAGTTCTTCTAGTATAATCTTCAAAGGGCTATATTCTGTAAAATAAGCGTGCTTACAATGTAGATGTACAATGAGGAATAACGGTAGTCACATTTGTAGGAGACTTGTTCGGAACGTGGGTGCAATCAGAATTCTTGCGATCACATTGCAGTCATGCATGCTCATTTGCAAAGGGGCACAGGTATGTCTTCTATGTTCAGGGGCATAGACATACATTCATGTGTATTGGCCTGATGGAGAAGAAAAACGCCTGCCCAAAGGTATTACAAGGGATCCCTATGATGTGTTTCATGTTGGGCTGTTGAGTTACAAGTATGTGCCGTGAGCGATGGTGAACGATCCCTCCCACATTAGTCAGTGGAGTAGATTGAGAGCTCCTCCAGTGTAAACATCTTGTCTGTCCCATCATCGGACCATGAAACATCTAGCCTGATATCAAGACTTGTTGAATACCTAACTATGAAATTAGTAAATAGCTAAATATTAACCTGCTGAATACTAATATTGAGTTAATTTGGGCCTGAGTCTATAAAAACTATACTTTTATGAACAAATAAATTGTAACTAAAAGATTCACATTTTACACCTTTCTTTTCTTTTTCCATTGGACAACATATTTTGGAAGAATCAAATTTTATTTTTCAATATGCACTTTGCCGAGATTTTATACAGACTTTTTTTTTGTAGACCGTGATTTATTAATTTATTGTACTAAATGAAGATTGTAGTAAAAATTTTTTTTTCTCCATCTAGTATCACTTCTTCCATATTAAAAAGCAATGAATTCATGCTTATAAATTGCTTTAGTTCTACATTGATATTTCAATTTGCTTCTTTCTAACTCTTTACAGTTTGTATTTGAGAGGCTAATGAAGGGATTTTCGCACAAAGGCTGGCGTGTTCGAGAGGAAGTTCTACTATGTTTAATGCAGACAATTAATGTGTAAGTATTCCTTTCAGTGACAATTGATATGTCTGACAGAACTTCTTTATCCTTGAATCACGCCCTTTCATGAACATTTCTATTTCATGCATTTTACTCCGGACAGTGGGGATGATTTGCTTGATAGTTCTATTGAAAAGAAGAAAAAAAAATTAGCTTCAAAAGTACTTCCTGTGTGTTTTTCTTTCATTCTCTTTCCTACTTATTTGTACATAATTCAGCTGCTTTGAGATCTGCATGTGCATGTTCTCAGGTGTATCTCCCTTATTTTACAGCAGTATATTTTCTGTAATTCTGTTTTGGGTTGCTTTTTTTGTGTGTATATGTTTGCCTGATACACGTGTATGATTAGTGGGAGACTAGGATTATTTACTGAAATGAAGAAAAAAAAAATTGTGGATGCCATTCCAATCATGTAGCAAAAGATTTTTGATCAAAATTATTTGTTCAAAACAATTGAAAATTAGAGTAGGCCTTACTCTAAATAGCGTAGGGAAGGATCCTTTTCATGATATGGTTCAAGAAAAAGAAGATGTTTGTATCAGACTTTAGGCATTTCCAGATTTGAGCCCTTCTTTGCATCCCTTTCTTTCTTTGCATACAGCCTACTTGTTCATTGAATCCTAGAATAGATACAGCATTTTCCAGAAAGAAGCATGTTCTAATTTAAGTGGATGAAAATCAATTATTTTTGAAAATATGCCAGGTGTATTCTATGTGCACCTGTGAGCATTCACAATAATTTGAATGATAAATTGTCCTGAGACTTTGTTTATTTTGTGGTATGTATTCCCCCTCCCCTCAGTGTTGGGTTACGATTCTCTAATGGATCCCCCACAGAGAGAGAGTCGACTGAATTAAGATTCTGGTCTATGCAGTGTCATGCCCAATATTGATTAGGTAATTGCAGACATCTTATAGTGGAAAGTTTATTCCATCTCATCTCTATTTAAGGAAGGGTGAAACTATGCAGATCTGAGTGACAAACCTGTTATATAGTCAAGTGTAACACATGATGAGACAGTCAAGATGATAATTGATGATTATTTGTTTTGTTCATCCCCATATCCTATTAAGCATAACTTATTGAATAGTATAGAAACTGGTAAACCCGGATGTAAATAAATGCTATTTTAAATAACCAACTATTTGTGAGGTTGTACATTGACAGATTTATAATCATATTCATTAATTAGTTTCAGTGATTGATGACCTTTTCATTAAAATATTACTCCACTGTTTAGGTACGAATGGAAATAAGAAAGATGTTCTTAATCTTTTCAGGTTCATAGCTAGGAAACTGGTCAATCAATGATTTTTCTCTGTGAACTGCAAGTCATTACCCTCAGCCAGATAATCAGCTTTTTTTTGTCAGCCCTTTTTTTAAATTAAATTTTCTATTTCAATGTGTAGTTGACTGAGTGATGATGTCATCCTTTGTAATCAGTAGGGAATTCCCCTTATGGAAAAATCTCTTCTACCAAAATAAATGATAATGAGAAATGGGGATTGTTATTTTGATGAGCTTTGAAATAAAACACCAAACTCATCTGAAACAATCTCTTGAGAGGGGGAAGGGGGCTGGTAGACAGACAGACAGAGAGAGATAGAGAGAGAGAGAGACGTGAAGGCTTTCATTATTCAACCCTCCAATGTCAAGTCTTCAGAGAGAAAGCCTAGATGGAATGAATTTTGAGTCACCCTCTTTGGCTGTATTGGGCATCATTGCAGCTTACTGATTAACTGCACAGAAATGGGCGGCCTGCCAGTACCTCCTTCATGCGTTATTTGTTATGTTGATTGAGGCGATCATTCATGTAGTGAAGTGCCTTGTGTGGAGAATGGGTGTGCGCTCATTAGCTCTATAATAATGCAGGTACATTGAGCCCCAATGTGAAATTGACTGAAAACAAGAAACATTTACTGTGTCTGAAAATAAATTGTCCTTTCATATGTGGTGAATTCATAATTTTTTCCTTTTGAGTCATAATCCCCATTGCCTTGAATATCAATCACACAGCCCTTAGAATGAGAAAAATGGAAAATTAATTGGTAATACTATTAATAGCTGAAAGGTAATATGATATTCAATGAACTAGGTTCGAAGGTGAAGTCTTCAGATCTTAACTTTTATACAAGGATATGTTTTGTACAAGTGTAGGATTAATATGACATTATTATGTTATTACAATTAGATATCCCATACTTCCTTCTGCTTTAAAGGGGTAAATGCAGTTACATGTAGTACACCCTGAAATCAAGTATAGTTGAATTAAAGCAAAATACTTATAATATTAATGCAAATCCAATATAAGATAGTGCTAAAGGTGCATGTACATTAGAGTAATTAATGACAAATGTCATTGTAATTTCTTTGCAATCTTTACCGTAATTATTTTGTATAAGAATTTTGTGAATTCTACTCCTAGGAATAGAGTTTCTTATTAGTATGCCAGACTATACCTTCTGCTAAGGGCAAATACATGTACTCCATCACAGAGTTTATGCTCCTTTCAACAGACTGTGTTTTTGGCAACAAACTGTCTGCTGTTCGTCCTCTTTGAAAGAAGTATTTCATCAACCGTGAAGTACAGAAATATTTGAAAGATTCTCTGGAAAGAGAAAACATGGAGAAAACAAAAACGAACAAATGGAGGGTCACAAATAGAAAAAATATAGAGTTGCTGATTTCAATAGTGATCTTCAAGCCCTCATTATTTTGTCATTCTCTTTCTTATCCTTTGTCTGATTTCCCTTTTATTCACTGTTTTGCTCTCGCCATTTTTCTCTTATTCATGAACGAAACCAAGCCTAGAGTGGACATCCACTCAATATAAATGCTACAGGCCTTCCTACATTTTACATTTTGCTTTGAGTCCTTCCTTCCTGTTGGTATAAAAATACCAATGCAATAGATAGACAGTTGCAGGATGCAGTGACTCGATAGAGACAGGGCAAACATCAGAATTAGTGTCCTTTATTTTTTCACAGGCAATAATGTATTAATGGGTATCTTCACATTGAATTAGTGGATGAATCACACATGTAATGAGTGTCTCACCTAGATAGCATGCAATGTTTGTCAAAAGAAGCTCTTTTTGCCTCTCCCTGAAAATTGACATGTCTGGAGGCTTAATGATCAAGTGTGGAAAATCAGTGCACTTTATGATTGAATTAATGGCCAGTAGGACATGTACATACTACTGAAAGCCAGATGTGTGTTAGTTCATACAGTATTCTTTTACATGTATCGAGACTTAACATCCTTCTGGTTCTCAGCAGATAAATGGAATAAGAATTCTTTTTTATTTCTGTTTGGAAAAAGAAAAGGGTTATGAGTTATTGAATAAACCCAATAAACTTGTGTGTTTTCTGCAAGCTTCCACGTAAGCCTACATGAACATCAGTTGATAGGAAACTGTTTGTGATGGTTTGTATTTTACATGAACATTTTTTTCTTTCTAGAATCTAGATCATGTTAGGATTTCCTGAAATTCTCTCTCTCTCTTCCCATTAATGGTCTGTGTTTGTATCTTTGTTGTATGTACATGTAATTGCATTTTCTTTAATGCCTCTGAATGTCATGCAAAAGGAATATATTATACAGAGCACACAGTGTTGATAGCATGGCTAAACAACTGCTTGTATGTGTAGCATCCCTCCATGAATTTTATGCAGACTCTGCTTACATTGAACTATGAGGGCACACTTTGCCTGGGTTCTAATGAGCAGGCTCTTCAGAATAACGAGTCATGACCTTTCTTTAGCAGCCCCGCCAGGAATGATTCATTCAAACTCGGCTTGTAATAGGAGCTACCGATATCGCAGTCTCACAACGATGCTGTACATTATGCAGTGTACACTGTGGTGCGATGAACACTGTGAAATGCTTCCTCTTCAAACTGAAATACTGCCCTCTTTCATCCCCTCTCTGTTCAATGTCTGCACACACATAAAGTCATGCAATACACAGATGCATCATCTACATGTATCAATCAATGTACATGTAGGCTAGGGAGGCAGGTGTATTACAATGTATAATTATCTCAAGAGATAAACAAGTCCCGCCTACATGTATCATGAATTTGTTGATATTCGTTGTTGCTTAAGAGAAATATTTGGTACACGTAATGATGTGATTTACATAACGATTTTTTGATGAATTATGTTGAAAGCAAATCTGACTAGACTGTGTGCATTTATATTTGTACATGTACATGTACAAGTACTGTATGCATTATATCTGTATATTGTATTGTATTTTGTGGTTAAATTTTCAAGGCTAGAAACATTCTGTTGTGTGTTTATGTAGCGTGAGAGCATTTCTATTTACAATCTGCAAATGCAAAATAGAATAAGTTAAGATGATCAGAAACATGGCATGTATTTTGATTTATTTGATTCAATCAAGGATTGTTAAGCCAACTGTAAAAATTACAAGGACAGTGAATGAGCCTACTCAAGTGTATACCTTTACATACATTTAGGCTTGTACATGTAGGTGTACATTGTATGTGTACTGTTTGTATACCGGTAGTAGTTTCATTTTGATGACAAGCATAGTGCACATGAATTAAGAATTGGTGAAATGAGTTAAAGTCATTATTTTTTATATTTTTAATTGAAGTCTTAATTGATTTAATTCATCTGTCTGTAGTGTTTCGCTTTGACAATTTTTCTTCAGCTGTGAGGAGGTTATGCTTGAATTTAGATAAAGTCATTTCATATCGTTATTTACTTATTAACCAATACTCAACTTCCGCCCCCTTTCTCTATTCCATGCTTCAATGGTTCTCCTCATGACCCCACCATACAAAAAATACTTTACCAACTACCATTTAGATTTAAAACTGCCTGATTTCAGATTTATTTCAGATTTCAGATTTCAGATTTTTTTTCTTCCCCTTTAGCTGTCATTTTTCTTAAATTAAAAATGCAAGTAACAGTTAAAGGCTCCCTTATTAGATTTGCACCCCTATATTTTAATTATATAATTATATGTTTGTGTGGTAGGTAATGTAACTACATGTACATGTATTTTTCTATTGGGAACAGAAAACAGATACTTTTTTGGTCTAAATATTGTCTTTTATCTTTTCACAATTATGTAAGTTAAGGAATTCCTGATAACCTAATAACCAATACATTGAATCTCTTTTTATCTTACAGATTTGGTGCCAATTCATTATTACTAAATAAAATAGTTCCATCAATATGCAAGCTTCTCGGGGATCCTAACAGTCAAGTAAGTATTCTACTTGTTTGCTCCATTTCTACTTGTTTTCTCGGTAAACCATACATAAATGATTGTAGAAGGCAACTGATTTATTGTTTGTCATTCAATAAAAACATATCTTTTTATTTAAAACAGGAAATGATGGTCGAAATAATCTTGTTTCAATGTTCATTCAAAATCCTACTTTTCAAAAGTCAATCAGGTTTTTTCTGTGTTTCTAAAAGTTTTGTCGATTCTTCAATCAGATATATAGGGAAACCAAAATTATCCCCAGTCTCAATGCTTTACTTTACAAGGCTTTTCATTTTTCTTGTGCAATGTATACATATATGTACAGTCAGTGTCCATAAATACAAATTATAGAACATGGTTGCCCATATGTGGATGCATATGTTTACATAATCCATTAAATCCTAATGATGTATGTTAAATCTGTTTGACTTCCAGGTGAGAGACACAGCAATCAACACTCTAGTTGAGATATACAGACATGTAGGAGAGAAGGTTAGGATAGACCTGGGTAAAAAGGGCATTCCATCATCAAGGTAAGTCACTCTTTAAAGTCCGCTTTATTTTTAATCATGTGTAATTTAACACTTTTATCATCATTTTCATCACTATTGTTAAATATTCATAGATCAAGTGAAACTAGATTTACTGCAGCTACTTGACTAAAAATATTTTGTCAACATACTATGGGCAACAATGTGTATACGTGGCATTTATGTGCATCTTCTGTTAATAATAATGAAGAAAAAACAAACAAACAAACAAACAAACAAACAAACAAAAATAAAACCCAAATGAATCACAGACACAAACAAGTTTTATCTCTTCAGCTGTATTTTTCTTCAATTTTGCATAATTTTATCATATTCTGGTTCTATCGTCTGTTGGCTCCTCAACTTTTTACAAGCTGTTTGTTTGATTTTTTTTATAACTATAGGACAGTGTAAATATAGTATGAAAGCAATTATATATATATTCTTAATAATATGCATCTGATCTATTGTCTACAGGTTATCTATTATTTATGCCAAGTTTGATGATGTGAAGAGGTCTGGACAAATGTTGGTACAGCCTGAACAAAGTGGTAAGTAATAAGAATGCAGTAAAATAACCATCTCCCTGTATTTCTGAGAAATTGTACTTCACTTGACCTCTTAAGAAAAAAGCAACATCTTAAAACATACCTCTACACTCTTTTATTTGTCCTTAGACTAAGGGGCAGGGCCTTTCATCCTCTGAAAATATGATAATCTTATTCAAATTGATATTAATACTATTATCTGTATTTACATTATGTGGATGTAGTGGTATTGATTTGAAACTGAATTGATTCTAACAGGTTTATTAAGATGGTCTTGACTCCGGATGACTAGCATTCTTGGCTTTAGACATTCAATAGATGTTAACTATTTGCCTCACTGTGACTTTGAGATTCTATCCTATTTTATTCTTCAGATACCTCTGAATGTACTTGTTGTAAATGTTGGAAGATCTGATTGTGTTCCTAGAGATGTGACTTTAGTTACAAAATTATTCAGAAAATGGACAATTCTATAAGCTGATATTTTAAACTTTCAAAACATAAGTTCTCACAATTTCCTTTGTGATCAACCGTACTACCTTGACACAATATCATTATCCAATACAAAGATTGATATGAAAGGAATTGAAATGTAAGGAGATAGACCTATTTCTTGTATTTCTTTTTATAGTGGAACTTTTTTAATTTCCAATCTTTAAAGGGTGCTTGTTCTCTTCTTTTCTTTCTGCATCTGTGAACTAGAGTAGCATAGCTTGGTGTGTTGAAAAACCACATTGTCAGACAATGGAGATGTTCTGAATATTTTCCTTATGATTAAGTGCATTTGCTCATCTTGTTGTGTGTGTTTGTGTTAGGGATTCAATATTTTAATCCAAAAACTTTTCCTTTCAAGTTACAAATTCCTCTTATGACAGCTGATGGGTTCTTTGAATATCTTGACATTGAAAGACTTAACCAGGTCCTGTCCTTTCTAATGAAACATTTTCTTGTGAAATTGACATAGCAACATGATTATGAATCTATTTCTATGCTTGGATTAAGACAAAATATAATTGGTATTCCTACTACCAGTATTGATATGGAAACCAACCAGTGAGAGAGAGAGAGAGAACTGTCAGATCTAACTGAGACTGTCCCTGAATCAAACCCAAATATTTGTGTTTCTTAGGCTCTTCCTTTTCCAAGTAAACAATCATTGTTAATGCAATGCATAAAGCAGCCTCATAGGATATACTCACATACATGCATTGTTCTGTCAATGAATAGCTTGAATACTTCCATTGTGCTTCTTTGCTTTATCCCCTTGTCTAATTTTATGGCTGAAAGAAATGTGTTCTTGTTAGTTTTTTGATGGCTTATAAAATTGGCACCAAAAAACAACCAACCTTCATAGCAAGTTATTCTTAATAAATAAATACAAAATTAGAGAAATGGCTAACCAGTAAGAAAAAAAAATAAAACTATATGTACATTTACAACTGATGAGAAAGATATCACAATTTAACAAAATGTCCTGATTTGATCATTAAATATCAGCCCATCTTATGACTGTGTTGTCAGCAGGCCAATATTTTGCAGGGTTTCACTGGTTTGCTTCATAGGAGATTTTACATCTACATTTAAAATTTTTTTGGATACAATTTAATTTTGTATAACATACAAGATTCCCCATGGGTTTTCTCATGCTTGGTTGTAGGCCCTGTTGTTTAGGCTACATGAAGACACCTTTTACATAAAAAAAAAAACACACACAAAACAGGTTTTTTTTTACTTTTACACACTCGAATGCCTTAAGCCCTGCTTGAGACACACAACACTTCATAGATGAGAGCAAATAGCAAGTTAAGCTTTAGTTATATGTTATGTCTGCTACTCTGTCTGCTTTTCATTTCATGGGGAGAAAATATCTTTTTGTGATCATACTGCGACCAAGTAGTTAAAAGAGAAGGGTTTCTAATCTGGGGATTTGTGGCTGAGTTTGAAAAGCTTGAAAGTGTTTAGCTGGTGTAGATAAAGAAAGATGTGAGGACTAGTGGAAGAATAAAAACAAAAAGGAGCCAAAGATGAAGGGATAAAAAGATTACATTTAAGAGATGGATGGGATGGGGTAGTTGTAAAGGTGAATAAAATTAAGGATTTTTTTGCTCAGAGCATGAACAGAATCTGTTTTCTAGCAATGAAGAAATATAGATAACACATCATATGGACACACAATGATTTTTTAATCAAAATAGATCATATAGACATATAACATTTTGCATGCTTTCGTGAATAGTGTACTATCACAACTGAACACAATGTATGAGGATGTATCCTGTTGAACACTGCATGATCAATGTCCAAATATTTTATGCACCATTTGATGCCTGACAGTTCCCAATTAATGGGAGCATCCAGCTGATATACTGTACAGTTCTAATGATATCCCTGCACATATTCTGTAGCATCCATTACTGCAAACAAATCTGAGAAAATGCAATCAACTTACCCAGATAGCTTTCAATCAAAGTGAAAGTTCTGTAGTTGAACACGATGATGGTGTACATGAAGTAGTACTGCTGACATGGCTAACTTGTCAGCCATGTTGGTTTGATCAAGTACAGTCATAGTTTGTATCATTCGCTATTTAGCACTCATACTCTGCCGGCATTTGACAAGTGTAGATGGACCAAACCCAAGCAAAGTGTCCGCTATGCAAACAGCTCTGGCCAATCACATCACTCAAAAGCGAGGAAGGGGCAAAAAGGTGTCGCATGGGGGTCTCTTCCTGGATGCGGTAATTTGTTGAGCGGAAGTCTGCCGATAACGGGTAGCGGCCTGACTGAACGAGAGGATGCCATTGATTCTCCCCTTCACAGTAGCAAAGACTAAAAACTTTTTATGTATCTTTCTAGAGAGCTGCATAAGGGGGGCCAGCGTAGTACCGTGTATGTTTGTGCCATCATAGATATACGCTTGTCTGACACTGTCTCTTCTAATCACAATAACAGCAGTGAGCATGAATCGATTGGCCTCACATGGCTTTCACCCCAAGTACTGTGCCAACGTCATAGGATTAGTCTGATAGGTCGATGGGCTTAATGTTGTTTCCATCATACTTGGATCGAAAGGAAAAAAACTTTTGCAACTTGACCTTGTCAGGGATATTTTTGTCATTCTTTTGGCAACTCTTCTCTTAATCAGCACATTTTGGTTTGAAGTTTGTAAACACAATCACTATACAGTTGCTTGGTAGACTACTTTTTGAATGAAAATAAAACCTGATGTCATTGTTAATTTGTGGAACAACAATAGAGAGGGAATTATAGATTTATATTTCATGCAGTGCTGTGTTTATGGAACTTTTCAGAGGAGAGACTTCAAAGATATCTACCTATATGCATATATTTTTGCTGAACTGAAATAGTGGTTTACACAGATAAATAGGAAAGCTATTCCTTTCTTTATTGTGTGGTGTTTGTACTAGACAGTATACTTTTTTGGACAAAAGCAAAGGGCACTTTATTTAGAAAAATGGCTTCTGGTAAGGATTCTGGTGGTAAAGATGGCAAGTTTGAGAAGGACATTTCACTGATCGTCAAGTGCCTCTTGAAAGGACCCCTTCCATCCAAGAAGAAAACTATGAAGAACGGAAAGGGACGGGACCAGGACAGCCCTGATTCTGGATTTGACGAGGAGCAGACAAAGAGACCCAAGAAGACACCACCTCCACCCCCTCCCAGACCCAAGCCAGCACCACCCTCACTGCCCCCTCCCCCTCCACCCCCTGCTAGAGAGAAAGAAACCCCACCTCCCTCTCCAAAGCACCCCACCCATCCACCCCCAGTGCCACCACCAAAGAAGAATGAGGAAAAGAGTGCTCAACATGTGGACAAGAGCACAAATAAACTAGCAAAGGATCAGCTACAGAAGAAACAAGAGGAACAAAAACAAAAGCCACTTTACATTAAAAAGAAAGGTATGTCATTATATCTAAAGATATTTGTATGTGTAAGTACAGGAAGATATGTTTATCTTTAATTAATTCTTAGTTTTCTAAATTGTTACTCCATGGAATTTTCTCTCGAACAAAAAAAAAAGGTACAATATTAAATTGTTTTTTATTTTCCTGGCCTATGGGTTAAAGTAAAGTGTCATTTTCCTTGTAACAAATCCTATGGAAATATAGTATCTGTAGATATACAATGATATGCAAAGAACATACATATTAAACATCTGTTGAAGGCTAGAAAAAAATCTTAATCTTAGTATCGTCAATTTGTTGACTAGTTAATAATTTTTAAATTTAAATTGGCAGTTTATCAAGATATTCAACCCATTCATGTAGAATAAAATGCAGTGCATTATTTTGTACAGTATGAAGAATAGTCATACAAGTTTAGAATGTGAAAGCTAGCCATATACCTTTTTGAAAATTTCAAATTTAAGGTTGTATTTTTGGTGTCACGATCTAAATTAAAATTGATTTAAAATCATCAGAGATATTAAGGTTAGGTACATGTACATGTATATGTCTTGTGTTGTTTCTTTTTCTTTTCTTGTAATGGAAAAGAACAGAGGTATCTGCATCACTAGTGGCACTCCTTTTGGATGGAAAGGAAGTGATACTAATAATCAATTATGACTTTACATGACACTCCTGTTCCATATAAAGCCACCATCACATTGAATAAGTAGTTGATTTGTCGTAGCAATCGTTGGTCGCCACTGGAGTCACCAGGAATCAAACAGGAGACCAATTCATAGGATGTGATAATTACAGTGTACCTTGTACAGTCTATGCAGGAAATCCCTTTCAGCTGATGGGTGTTCACTTTGCATTTTTTTAGTATTCCTCACAAATGGGAAGACTTGCAGTAGACATGCAGCCTTTTCACACACAGCTAAAATTCATTGTATCTAGTGATGATTAGAATCATCATAAAAATTTAGTCATGATTATAGACAAAATTTCTCAGTGTGAACATCGGTTATACGATGTTGGGATAGATACGAAGTCGCGATCTGTACGCCTCTAAAAGCAGGCTACAGATATGAAGTTCGTATCTAGAGAGCTTGACATTTTGTGTGTGAAAGGAAATTTGTGTTTAAACATGATCAAACTGGATGGAGCGTGCGCTTTGATTGACGTGACATGACCTTCAATGCGCAATGGCACTACTTAGCAGTAGTTAATCACGAAACGATTAAAGATTGCACCAAAATTTCTGTGTGTAAAAGGCTCGTGATTAGTTTAAACACGTTCGAAACACGTTTATACTAGTCATGTTTATAGAATTTTAGCTGTGTGTGAAAAGGCTGATGATGACTTTTATTTTAAAAAATAAATCAATCAATCAAAAGAAATCATTCATATCCATGGCTTGAAACTAACAGGAACCAGGTGCCCAATTTTTAATTTCAGACTTCCTAAATTCAAACAGACCCTTACCCTTCCATTCTGGATCCCCTTAGAGTTGATATGATTTGCTTATTTCATTGAAGTGTTGTGTTAATTTATTTGCCCTTTGCCACAGTTTTTAAACTGTAAATAGGATCATTTACATTGGAATTGCACTAGGACTGAACCTCATCAAAACCTCTTGATCCTCTAATTTGAATTATTGAAATATAAGCCTTTGCTATTTCTTGTATTTTATTAGGAGGTTGATACATATACTACCACTCATACATATGCAAAACCATATGTGCATTGACCTTGGTCTTATGACATCATAATTATTGGCAATAGTGCAACAGTTGTTGTTCACATGCATGCTAAAAAATGTAAATAGGTTAATGAAATAACCTTTAAAATTACCCACAGAAATTTCCCTACATGTATATTGATTAACACTTGTTAGCAGGCAATACACGTAGCTTTTTAATGAGCATGCAGGCAAGCTGTTTCCTGTCCTTTACTCATTAATTTAGTTGGAAGTGTGCCCCCTCTTGTCAAGATGCTGAACATGGAAATCAGTTGCTGTTGCCCTTATAATCTACATTAAGAAGAATTGGCATATTATCACTATTATTAAAATTATTTCATGCTTCTCTGATTTTATCAAGATTAAGTTTCTTCAGATAATTGTGTTATGAAGATATAGGTTGTCTTAACTTTCTTGTGAGACTGTCTTTGTGAATTCTTGATAATGATTCAAAAAGTTGTGTTCCAGCCACCCACACAAGATTAGAAACCAATAAATTGGCTGGGAATGCAAATGTAGTTCTTTATGTTTAAGAACTTCTACCCCTAGGCCTCTTACTCCACCCATCTTCCCCCCATCTGCCCCCCTCCCCCAGAAATAGATTTTCCCAACTACGTGTACACAATAGGTATTTCTTCATCAGCTCAAGATTGCCAAATAGTCAGCTATTTCTAATTTAAGAAATAAGCCTGAAGTTACAAATTGCGTCTTCATCAGCTCGAAACTCAAGCTCAAGAAATAAGCTTGAGATATTTTGCTCAGCATTCGCGCCTAATGCAAGTCTTCTGCTGGTGAAGACGCACCGGACAAATAAGCGGGATATTTTGCAAACTAGCCCAAGACATCTTGGGATGATTTCCCGAGCAAATAGCCCAGGATTCAGGATCAGAAATAGCGGGCTATTTAGCAATCTTGAGGTGATGAGGACAGGCCTATGGGCAATCTCAAGTTGATGAGGACAGGCCTATTGGCTGTCTTTGAAGCATGTGTCAGGTATTTCTTTAAGAATTAATCTGAAAGGATTCAGTAGTTTGTTAGTCCAGAACAATGTTTCTTCCTTTTGTCATTAGTGTATGGTTTGTGTTTATCCCATTGCAACATGCAGCCACCCATCCATTGTAGCAGGTGGCTTTGTTTCATTGTCTAGACAATTCTTAGGTCCACCTGTCACCAGGAAAGACAATAGCCCCTCATTTCATTTTCACACCTGACACATCACGATGGTTTGAGGCCGGAAATCTGGTTCTTGATAACTTTTGAGTCATGGGATGACATCAGACATCCGTATGCATTCTATATTTATATATTTTCACTTATTTAGGCTAAAAATGGGGGTTTAAAGAAGGCAATTATTCTGCACCATATAGTTCTTCACCCATAACACTTGATGACATATTGTCATGACATGGTTTTTCTTTTGATGAATAATGAGAACTTTGTGTTATTTTCTTGTCAGCGTATAAAAGTATAAACATAGTTCAAAAGATTTTTTAGGACAACTAGATAATGCTCATGTCTCGATGATGAAAGCAGTTATTCATTGGCAAAATCCTCATATGAGGGAAATAGTTTTTTGCAACTAAAGAATTCCCAGGCCAGCTAAAGTGCTGCCATGTACTGAAAGCGCAATATCAAATCTAGGAACACTTGAAGATCTGCAGTCTGCATCTAATTTCCATGGAGATTTCCAGTCAGTAGCAGCCTTGCTTCAAATGCTTACAAGACGGGAAGCTTGCGATTTCACTTTGAGTGAGGCAGAGTCTCAAGAACTTCCTGGCCCCCCAAATTATGTCTTGGCTGTCTTCCTCGGCTTGCAATGTCTATTTCCCCCTAGTGCTAATCTCTCACCCTCTCTCACTTTATCACAGTTCTGGGTGCTCCATTTTTAGTACTTGTTATGAAACGTGTGATATAGATGCCAATTGTGAGAGACATTTGTCTTTGTCATAATTTCCTTTTTCACATAGGCTAAAGATAAAATTATGTACAGTCACGTCATTTATGATACGTTAGTGTCTGTGTTTATTGTACATGTTTATAACACTCTTACTTTATCAGCAGTAGGGCAGATTGAATGAATAAACAGTTGCAGAATTCAGAGAGAGCGAGAGAGAGAGAGGTCCAATAGATAATGACCAAGTGAAATAAACTAATGCGCTATGTTTCAGCTGTGATGCAGATGAGTCACCTGGCTTGGATGCCAAATGTAATTATGTTTCTGCTGATATCACAGTGTGTCAAGCAGCTTCATATTGATAACCCAGAATGGTAATAGGTCATTATGCAATGGCCTGTGGGAGTCTATTGGGAAGTTGGAAGAGAAGGAAGTCATATGACCCTACAGGATGGCAACATTGTTGTGTCTCTGTTTGGCTTTATCATGATCTGACTTCATCTATGGAGAAAACATTCTCAGTTTCATTGAATGTGATCGAAAGTACTCCTCTATAGTAACATCTATAAAGTAACCCTTAAAGGCAGACAAAACAAAAAAACAGTTAATTAAAAAGAAAAGAGGCAACATTTCTTCTGCTTGGAGCTATAAGAGTTTTAACTCACAGCACTTGAACATAAGGTACGCACCTTTCTGGCTCTCTGGAGACAATTCGTCTTGAATAGAGTTGTATCATCAGTTAGTGTCCACAGGGCAACTTGTGTGAAATTTGGCACTTTCCTATCATTTTCCATAGTTACAGAATTTATTCATGTGGTGCCAGATATCAACCTATATTTGCTACTTTCCACCCAGGTGTTAAATGGGTACCCGGTAGGATGCGACCAACATTGTTGGTCAAACAGTTTTTGAGCATCAAGTAACGCCTGGCTGGAATGCCCCCCAGGGAGTGGAGATTGTGCACACATTGTGTGCGGGCAAGCACTGAATCCAATGACGTGGGTAATAGTATATTTGTAAAGCGCTTAGAGACATAAAGCGATTTATAAAAGCTAAATATTATTATTATTATTATTATTATTATTATTATTATTATTGCATGATTCACTGAACTGACTGATCAATGTAATCCATGACCTGATATGAATGTTATGTGTGTATTATTCACCCCCTTTTAACAAAGACTATGTGCATGGTTATAGAATTTCCAATCCCACAACAGATGTTGAAGTATTCTGCTCTGTAGAAGAATCCACAGACTTCTGGAAAACCGATCCATTCTGTGTCACCTTAGACCTGCTGCTCCCTGAGTCTGCTTTTGAAGAAGGTGACACAGTGTCAGTTTCAGTTGATAACAAAAAAATGAGCTCCTTTGTACCCCCGCACTAGTTTATAAGAGAGTTGTTGGAAGAAAAAAAGTAAGATCAGAACGAGATGTTCAAAACTTTAGCGAAAGCTTGCAACAGTTTATAGATATTTTAATTTTGAGTTATAGTGATTGCAGACTGACTGCTACATTGTACATGTACAGTGTTTTTTATGTGAATCTACATTTTAATACATTTGTGGTTGTTGTTCAGGTAGTTGATGCAATGCAAGAAAGCCACTGAAATCATTGATTATCACAAGTTATCCCATAAAAAAATTGATTCCTTCTCTTCCTGAAAATGTGCTATTTTGCATACTACAATTTCCATGTGGCACTGTCTAATTGGCAAAAGAGAGAGATTTTAATAGAAGGAGAATAAAAGGTGATTAGTAGAGGAAAACAATGATGCAAGCCGAGGGTGATTTGTACTTGACTGCTTTAGAAGCCACTGAATGAAATGAGAAAACAACATGGTTGAATAATATTTCCACCAATGAGTTTTATTGCACCAAAACTCTGAAAACAACAGTGGAGTAAAAAAATAGTCCTTGTGAATAATCTTGTTATTCATGTGGCTTGGAAGAGTCAAGACTCAAGGATGAAACATTCATTAGAGGAGGGAGTTACAAGTAGAATGAGAGAAAAAGAAATGAATGAGCAATGTGATTTAGTGGAACAAATGTGGGTGGAGATATAAACATTTGTCATATATTGGTGTGAGATGTGACACCAAACACCAAGCCGTAAAGTACACAGAATATCTGTCAATATACCAACTCAACAAAGTCAACAATAAATGGGTTTGAATGGAATTTATAAGAGTACAATATAGATTAAAGTCCATGTTATTTGGTAATCTGCCCAATGCCCCTAAATGTTGATTTAGTTCATTACCTTCTATTATTCTACTGTTTGTGTTCAAAGTGACATGCTCAAATGCACTATCTATT
>BEXV01000331.1:18680-43623 GCA_003118195.1 Hemicentrotus pulcherrimus | reverse complement strand
CCTCTCTCTCTCTCTCTCTCTCTCTTATATTTGATAGTTTTCATCTGATACAGAAACCCTTGTCCTTCTTGAATACTATTGTCATGCTCATAAAACATTTGTTTCATTCCTTCTCGTTGTCTCCCCTCTCCCTCTCTCCACCTTTCTCCTCTTGGTTTGATTCTTGAAGCATTTCAAACACTTAAGAAATTAAAAAATATAAAAAAAATATCAGTAATTCCCATTTGTGGTCTTTAAAACCTTAAACGCCTGAAATTTTGTATAAATGATTTTAACTTGAGACAACCCTAATCTTTTCAATGATATTTTACACTTGGATAACATGTTGTGTGTTTGTTGATGTCCTTTGTTTGGCTCCAGACTTCTGTATTAGTCCAACCAAGGTTGTCTCTGATTCCTTCCCTTTCATTTCCACTTTCTGTACTGATCTTCCTTGTCTCTCAATCCCTGTCCTCTTATAGTTTCATTTCCATCAGCACGATCTAAATTTTTATAACAGAACTAGAGCTAATCATTATCAATGCTTCTGTGTTGCATTTTGAAGTTGCCATGGTTTCTATATATTAACATTTATTAATGAATAATCTGTTTTCTCATGTGTACCCTGTTGAGTTGCATTCAGATATAATGTGTAGCATGATATTGATATAGGGATTTTGTATAATATCGGCCCATGATAAAGAAAGGAAACAAATGTTTATTTGAGGGGTGGGAATGGGCCACAAACTGACTCTTTCAAGTCATTTGTAGCCTGTCAGACATGACAAATTTCATCTGTGATGATGGTCATGATCACTATCTTTCAATTCTATGTTTGGCTAATGGTACGCTAATGGTTGCTAAATCAGATTTATTTTGCACATAGCCTCACCCCCAATGTTGATGTAGTTGTTTTTACCAAAAACAAAACAGAATAAAACAAAGTTTTGATGGGTAATCCACAATGTATGAAATGTATGGAGAATTTTTTTTAGTAACTTTGCTACTCACAAAGTCAAAAATTTAATTTGTTTCTATTAACAGTTCTAAAATAATGAAATAAATAAAATAATGAAATACTAGTATACTAATGTTGTTCTTATACACACACCTGTAGTCATACCCATAGTAGGTGAACATGAAATTAAACGTATTAACTATTCAATAACATCCCCATTTCTTTCTGATATAACTTGCATTAACCAATTCTCCCTGTATTGATATTACCTCTATGTTTTTAACAAGGATGTTTTATGTTTGCATTGCATTTAATTCTCTCTTTTCTCCTGGGTGCTTCCTCTCTCTCTCCCTCAATATTCTGCACGCTCTCCATACAATATGACATCGTATATACAGCACGGTGTAAGTCTACATGTACTTCTCAATCATAGTTTCATGGGTTGTGTTCTTGTGGTCAAAATAGTGTAGTTAGATTGATAGTTATCATTTCTAAAGTTATTGCCACATAGTGTGCTTAATACCATGTCACACTGTCACAAACTGACTTATTTTTGGCTATCGGGCATATAACTGTTTGTTCAGTCTAATGCTAGTTTGGTGTTTGTCTTGAGAGTGTGACTAGGGTTTAATGTATTTTTCATTTTTCATTAATTTGTTTCTTTCCTAAAAAATTTACCCCTTCTTTTGTAGTTCTTGTTTAATTATCTTAAAATGAGCTTACTTTTGACTGGTATAAATCTCTTTCATTTTGAACTTGGGCATAACATACATTAATGGAACTACACTTTACATTGAAGTGTTTTGTTTTGGGGATGAGGGATATAGCTATTCGTAGTCCAAGCGCCTTGTCTAACACAATAATCTTAGAGCTCGATATGCTTCCTATAGCATGGAAATCATTACTCTTATTCACTTTTTACTGTCATTTATTTAGAAATTCTGAAATAAAATCAATGAAATAAGTCAATTGCTTTGTAAACTATTGTTTTCTGTCAATGTAGTTATTTTATTAATGAAATGTTGAAATCTTTTGATCTTAAAAATACTCATAGTTTTGTGCTTGTGTATGATTTTAAAATCTGAGTCATTTTACTTTAATGTGAATTATTATTTCCCGTCTAGCTTGTTTATGTTCAGTGAAATGGTGTCATATAGTGATATAATCATTTAGGGAATGATGAACATGTTAGGGCAACTATCTTTCACAAGCTTACATCAATTTCTATATGTAGGACTGCCAGCCTGCCACGGAGATCAGTAGCATCAAGGTCAAATCGAGCCTCAGAATCTTGTAAGTATAGCAAAGTTTTCACTTTCATACGCTTTTTTTCTTCTTTCCTCTTTAAAATTTTTGCTTATCCATCACCTCAGCTCTCCAGTGAGTTGAAGAATGTAGCATTGACATGTACATGTATGTAATAAGTTGGTAGGTCTACTGTATGTTCTTCTCTTGACTCTACATGTCATATTTTCTTCAGAATTTGTCTCTCTTGTTGCTATTGGAAGAATATGATTGATACAAGGGTTATACAAGTCATTAAGATATCGCACACAAAGTTTGATTCCATACCCCAAATATAATATCCCTTTATTTATTATTCCTTCGTCCACCAAAGATGGGACCAGAGGTATTTATTGATTTTTTTGTTTATTGCGTTAAAGAAATAAATTATTAAATGTATGATACAGACTGACTAGCCATGTTGTGAAAATTGATGTGACACTGAGCACTGTGTATGCACATATTTTGTATGCACATGGGAATTCAGCATCTGTGCTTGAGACACATTGCACAAAACCAGGCAACAATCACAGGAAACATGAGCTTTAAGTGGGATTTTCAGCCTTAAATCATATTTTTAGCTGACTTGACTTGGATGGAAGTTGACCTTCCCTTGAATCCTGGGAATCAGAAACCGTTGCACCCATATTGAGTCATCTATTTTCCCCTATGGTTTATTTGGCTTTTCCATTGAGAATGGTGTAACCTGTTGAGGTTTGATTAGCAGCAATGGGTTTATTCTGTAGAAGAAAGGATATTCAATCTAGACAAATGTAGAAAGGCATCCAAACATAATGATATATTTTAATTTCCTGGATTAAGTCAAACTAAATTTTATAGAACATGTACATGTAAACTTATACCAGCTATGTTATACTTAACATTATTTCATTATTTTGGATGATTATGAAGCATATATTTAAGATGTATGATGCATGTTTTTGTATGCAAGTACTACATTGTTATTGCATGGCTGAAAATACTTGAATTACACCATTATTTAAAGATACTGGTATCTGTTTCAAGTCCTTATCAATTGACTACTAAACATTTGTATCGGAAGAACTTTAACGTATCCTCCTGCATGTGCTCATACCTGTGCAATACATTCTTGAGGATATTCAGTAATTCTTTTTGTAGACATTTTTTTGTTTTAATTTGAAGACTTTTTATGCTTCATCTAGATTTTAACACTGAACACAAAAACCAGCTAGAAAAGACATTTTCAATAAAACATTTTTTTTTGAAATTAATTTTTGAAATGCTAAAATAGATAACGTAGTGTGCCGATGTTTAATTGCTCTCCATAGAGCTATTACATGTAATTGCATGATGCCTCTCTGCAGCAGCAAAATTGTTTTTTAATGATCAGTTATCTGCTTGAACGATGGCGTTAATATTTTGTGATGTCGTCATCACATTGAGAACATATTTTTTGAGCTCTTATTAGACACTTGTTTAACATTAATATTAATATCATTTTGCTACCATCTATAATGCTTTGCTTGTTCTTGTAGTGTATTTGATACTACATGTAATTGCATGTTCATGTAAGCCTTTATTAACAACAAGATTAGAAAATATGAAATTCTCAAGATGTAGTAGGCAAACCATTTATGCACACTAATAGCTCATTTATTCTCATTAGATTACCCTATAGATACCTTCTATGCTAAATGTACAGTTTGTACATCTATTAATTTATGGCAATTCAATCACATATAGAGTTTTTAACATTATATTCATTAGCAGTTCTTGAGATGAAGTATTGACTTTGTTTCTATTTTAGAATTATTTTTGTCCTGTGGAACTGAAGACAGCATCTAGTGTGAGATGATTGTTTGTTTAAAGATGGCTTTAGTTGTGATCTCAAAATATTTATAAAGAAATAAAAAAAGATCTAGACAAGTTTCTCTAAATTTTTCTATGCAAAACTTGTTATATTATAAAAAAAGATCTAGACAAGTTTCTCTAAATTTTTCTATGCAAAACTTGTTATATTATAAGTATTGCAACAAATAGAAGCCGGTGCTGTTTATCTTGTTGCTATGGTTTCTGCAACCTGTCCTATTCTATGCTTTTAATTGCAGTGCTAACATGGGTTTTTGTGTTTCTTACAACCTTCCCCTCCCCTCTCTATCTATCTCTCTCTCTCTCTCTTTCTATTTCTCTCTTTCTCTTTCTATTTCTCTCTTTCTCTTTCTATTTCTCTCTTTCTCTCACTGTCTGCATAATGGACATTCTTTCCTCATACAATATCATCTCATCATTCACTGATATTCCCTCGATCATCCCCACAAACCATTATCCATCGTCCATACTGGTGTGCCTCATCTACATGTACCTCTCACATGCATACGCACAGCGGACAAGCCCGCCCTCTTGAACCAACGTTCCAGCAGTGAGATCAACTTGGCGGCTGCGTCACGGGCCCGATCGCGGTACTCGTCGGCAGGTCAGAGGGCAGCTAGCGGGGCGGCAGCAAGAATTTCTAGATCTAAATCCACCTCTCGGGAGAGCTTGGGTAATTTTAAATAACTCTTCTTTTCTTCCTGTCAACATGTATTTAAAAGAAAAAAATGCACTAACCTTTTCTTATAAATTTTCATTTTTAACTAAAGTATTATTAAACCATATAAATAAATTCTAACTAACGAAACCACAAAAGTTATTTACTAGATTGCAAATCATAAGTAGTCAATAGCTAAATTCAGCATCATTTACATGCTTCTAACAATTTTTGCACATTTAATTCATGATGTAACTTCTTTAATCCAATCCACAAATAGCGAACGACCTAATTTGTGGAACGAACAGTCGGGTACCTTCTACCCCTTTGTCACCAAGACTTCAAGGTAGCCAGACAAAAAAAAATCATCTTTTTATGTGTGCTTTTCCTGCTTGTCTGCACTCTAGGAAATATGATTTAATTATCTATTTATTTCCCCCAACCAATAGATTTTTTTTTAAATCAACAAACCGGTCAAGATAATGAAAAGATTGCTGCCCTGATTTTCATTTTACTTGTTTGCCGTCATCGTTGAATAGCATAAGTGTTTTGCCTTTTTAGTTATTTTAGGGGAATTTATGTTAATTTGTGTTGCTTTTGTACTGTAATGCAGGAAAAAAGTTTTTATTCCATTTATTATCAAATATGGAAACTTATATTTGTTTGCCCTCATATTTAATCTACTAAAACATTATTTCGACTTCAAAGTAATCATTATAGGGAGTATAATTGCAGTGTTCTATTTAGACGTATTAGAGCCTTATCTATGAATCTATATTACCTCTGCATGTTGCAGAATGAAAAGAAATACAAAATAATAGAGAGCGAAAGAGAGAGGAGAAGAAAAAGACAGACATACAGTACTCAGTCGGGATCTACTGCTTGCTTCTGAGAATCTGTCATTTCAATCATGGTTATCATTCCATGTTCACTTTTCTGCATTTTATAAGTTTGTGAAAATCACCCCGACCTTGATAACCCCTACATGTACATGTATATGGTTTGCATGATAGTTTTATTGGTTTGAGAGTTTTGGCACTTATCAACATTCATTATCATTAAGGGAAACTTCATCCCAAATAATAAGTGAATATTCCAAAAGATGAGATTTATTCCTACTTATCTATGTAAAATATTCTTTATGAAGCGTACAAGAGATGTACATGAAGATAATTTTGGCATGATTCCTTAATAATGTCACATGGGAGCAGCCATTTTCTTTGATGTTGTGACCAGGGTACACTTTACATTTATCATGCACCAAACTCTACTTGGAAAGACTTTTTAATTCAATAACAAAACCTTTACTTTTTAATGAGGAAAATCATAGCTGAGAAGGTAAAAATAACTAAAATATGTAACAGGGGAACAGTTGTAACAACTTTGCAAAGGATAAAATAACAGGTGAATGAAATACTTCATTACCACACATCGTGGGAAGGGAGCAGCCATAAATTTAGTACATTTTAATACTTGATAAACGTCTTCGCATAGTGCGTCACATTTTCAAGAAAAAAAGCGAAACCCATGTCGTGCTATAAAACTATGTTATGTTAAGAATATCTTGCTTTATACTTCTCACATATCCTTTGGTGGGATGTATATTGATGGGCAAGAATACATTAAATCTCTCAGAATTACTTTTTTTCTTCTCCTTGGGGCGAGATTTCCTTTGAGCGTTAATTTCAGGACCTTTATTCATTTTTCTGTTGCTTAGTTATTGTAAAATTGATCTGAAAAGAGTGATTTCCAGGCTCTCAAGTACAGAACATGAATCATATATTAAACACTGCAGTAATATTGAATTATTTATACCTGTACATGTAAGTTTAATTATGATAGGCTATGTAATCACACTGCATGCATGATCGCACAAGTATTCTGTGTTTTATATCATTGAGTTATCTTTACATGTAATACGTAATTATGTTCATACAAATGTACCTGCTATAGAGATCACCTGTTTAGACATCGCTTTTCTTGTCTCTAAAGAGTCATGTTTTATACCTAAATGTGCCTGTATAGTCGATACCTTTAATATATCTATGACCTGATATAGCCAGTTTTTTATGTGTTTATTTTCTTTCCTTATTTCATTTGAGTGTTATTTCTAAATGTATGTTTAGATGTAACCGGAATAATGAGAGTCACCCTCACTTAACATGAATCACTTGTTTACATAGCTAGACTCATAGCTATGTGAAGACAATAGTGGTTTCAATATTATTGTCTGCATTCCAGATCTCAACCCAAGAAAGAATCTCTATGTAAAAACAATATCAAGTAACATTCTGCTGAGAGCCAGAAGGGCTTTAGTTCATTTCACTTTACTTCATGTTAACTCCCTTCTGGCTCTTATTAGATGATATATTAAAATTGGCCTCATGGGAATACTGTGGAAAACATGTTGTTCCACACACAATACCATAAATAACTCACTCATTTCAATTTCATAATGGTTGCATTGCACGAACAAAGATCAAAATAAAGAAAAATTATAGTATTTTGATCCATTATTTGTTACAATTATCTCATCTTCTGCAGCCAAGCGAAGGAAAAGAGGTCTGAATTCCAACTGTCGTATCTCCATTTTTTTCACGCCTAGTCTGTGTAATTTGGTCTTTATGATTTCTAGATGTGCAGCTTCCCTTTTTCTTTTGATGACCCTGTCCCCCCGCCTTTTGATTTCAGTTGATATTGATTGTTGTCTTGTACTTGATTTTAATTTCATGATTTTTTTGAGTTCTTATTTATCTTTTAAGGTAATAATTATTATTTTCTTCTTTTTTGCTCATCTCTGTTTAACACTATGACCATAACTAAAACCACAATGTGACCACAAGTAGTCATTTTTTGTGTGCCTAAGTTATGTTTGTATGGGGGCAGCAATTTAAAGTTTATTCATTGTGAATTTATAATGATTTTAATAAAAAATTGTACCTTAAATCTGAAGTTTAAACAGGAATTTAATATATTAGGTCTTAAGTTAATAAAATGTCACCTTCAGAGAAGTTTTTTTTTTCAGTAATATTTTGAAGTCAATATGACATTTTTAAAGTGTATGCTTGATAGAGAGATAATAATTGCATGTGTGTAGCCCTATGACAAACTTAATTAAGATTATTTTAAGGATTATAAGTATAGTATAAGTATAGCTAACAAAATCTCATTGTATTATGTTAGGCATCGCTTCATTCTCCATTTATAATTCTTGTGACCATATTTGTTTTTGCAGCATGATATTGAAGAAAAAAAAAGAAAAAAAGAAACATGTGTGTCCATGTATATATATGCATATTATAATTAAAGTGTGTTACAAACATGATGTTTATCAGTCATCATACTTCTCAATTGATAATATTTGTTAACGTTAATGGTGACCGTTATTTCATTCTTTATTGATGCTGTGGTTTTTTTTAAAGTACAATCAAATTGAATGAAATTTTCTTTGTTCTCATGCCGGTACCCTGAAATTAATTGTGGATGAACATGAAAGGATTAAAACAAAATTATTTTACAGCTTACCCCACATTATTTCAGTATTGACTTTAAGCTTTCCGCAGAGGATGCCACTTTTTTTATTTTTGTACTAACTTGTTTTGGTATTCTCCAATGGTTTCAGTCAACCTTGTGATCCAAATTTCCAATTTATCTGCATCATTAATAACTTTGCCAACCCTTATGCCTGCAGAATGATGGATAACATTCTTGTTCTGTGATACAAGAAAAAACAGCAAAATGAACTTGTGGTTATGTTTGAACCTACGTCATTAAAAAAGTTTTCTTTTTCTTTGTAAAATTGTGTCTGATGCAATACAACATTCCGTTTGATAATATGATATAAGAAATGATATTAATGAACGATATCCTGTGTTTGAAGAATAGTTTGATCATTTACTGGAAATGCAATGATTTAACAATCTGTAAATTACCGGTAAGAAATAACACTTTTCTCTAAGACTTTTTTCCACATGAAGATAAATCCCAACAGCTTTCAACTTCATTTTCCCCTTTTTTGCTGTTATTGTTGTTTCTTTACCATCCCTTACCAAAACTTGATTTCCTATCTGTGGTACTGGATCTGTTTGTGTGACTTTTCTTGTTACTCTCTATCTACCGCTCTTTTCAGCTGCCACTCCAAGAGGGTCCACTCTCCTTCAAACTCCTAACGGTCGTGCAGGGAGAACGCGGTCTAGAATTGGGATTTCCCAATCACAACGTAAGTCAGATGCAGAAGACAGCATCTACAAAATACCCTAATGATCACACAAGATGATTACTCATAAGATAGATTTAAGCTCCAGAAGATTTATTTGGATTTTAAATTAGCGTATAGGGTCAATGAATAATCTAGCATGTTATGTGAGATAAGAAAAAGACGGGAATCATAAGAATACAAAGAGAATGACATCATTGATTCCTGCATCATAGGGATAACCTTAGACCAATATAAAGAGAAAAAATACAATGAAAATAGAAAGCAGTATTGGTGGGGTTCCATTAGCTGCATATTTTTAAATGCATAGTAAAAAAAAGAAGAACTACAATAATTTTGAATACATGTAGCTCATATAAGAGCAGAAATCCCATATTTAAGTGCTTTCAATGATAAAAAGTGAATAGAGCCAATGTACATTAATTCACAATTTTATCAGAACCAGTAAGGAGCCTACTAATATAAACATCCATGACTCTTCTTCATGTTCACCTTTTCAGTGTTTGTTCTGTTCTATCTTTTAAGATATCTTTTAAAATGTTTTTAACTTTCCCCTAAACTGTTCTCACACATGTCATCACTATTTTCCTACTTACTTAGTACACCATCTTAAGTGGGATGGTTCTGGAATTCCTTCGTTGAACATGGCTGAGTCTACTCTCTCTTTTTTCTTCAAAATGAACATCACATGAAAGTTCATATCTATCATAATAATACTTAAAAATATGATGTCTTGTTTACCTCCTCAGTGTTTATATTATTTCCTACGATCGTTTGTTTCATGCAAATTTTGCTTTCTCATTTATAGCTGGTAGCAGATCTAACAGTCGATCAAGCTCACCTTCGACTGTCTCCTCCAGATATTCCAACATCCAGACCAACGGCAGGACAAGAAGGAAGAGCGGTATTCCAGTGCCTCGTAGTCAGGGAGCAAGCAGAGAGGCCAGTCCTAGCAGATATGGATATGCTAGTGGTTCGTTTGTTATTTTTTTAAAGAATAATCTACTCTTAAATTAAGTGTAACTTGTATGTTAAGTCTGAAATAAAGGCAACCCATAACATGTTTTCCTACTCTCGGCTACATGTAAGTGCTCTTTATTGTTATCATTGTAACTAATGCCTAGTTCACACCGACGCCGATTGCCGCTCTTTAAATCGGCGATCAATGCGGCGTCATTTTTTCAAAAAATCTCACGATCTCCTGAGATATGTTATGCTAAGTTCACACCGACGCTGCATTGATGGCGCATTAAATTGGCGAGCAAAGCGGCGGCAAAGCGTAACAAAGCTTAATTAAAGCGTAACGACCGTAATAGAGCGTGAGAAAGCTTTGAGCAATTAGGGACATTCGGCAAGAGCNGTAAAAACGATTCTAGGTATATTTGGAAAATCTTGATAAATTTACACATCCTTTATTGAGGGAATCCGAACCAAAACCATCCTAAAATTATGATCATTAATTGTAATTTCAAATTATTTTATTATGATAATAGGCATTTAAAAATATTTTGCTTATAGGATGTGACTGGCTGTTATATAGTCTGTACAAAACAGAATTATTAATTAACCCCTTTTTTGCCATGCAGCACGAGAGAGGCGGCAGAGTGGATCATCTCTTGGCCCAGCCCAGAGGGAGCCTAAGGAGAAGCAGAACATCATGGCCCAGAGAGTCCTGGTACCTGGTCAAGATGCTGAGGCTGCCCTAGCTGATGCTCTGGTGAGTAACCACACATCTTCACGTGGACAGTCTTGTCTTGTCCTGTTGCTTGGATGGTGGTTGATGGCCCAAGGGCCATCAGACCCAAATTAAAGTCAATTTAGGCTACATTAGGCCAAAGCTCCACCAGTCCAAAGTGGCCTTTGATCAATGCTACAAAGATGGTGTCATTACTGTCTGTTTGTTAATTTTAAACATGTTCAGACCACTCCAAATCACCTTTTATAACCCAGTGGTAATTCTCAAGGTATACAAGTATATTGCTGCAAAGTCCATGGATTTGTAAATGATTTGTGATCAAGGATTTGATTGAAGCTCAGTAAACATCTTAAAGTTGATAGAGTATACCTAGAAGGTAGCAAGAATTGCTTGCTCATGAAAGGAGATAGAAATATTCTACACTCTTGGACATGACTTTCATTCTGAACAGAACTGGAAAAGGAAGTAACATGCCTAATTACAGACATGTATCTTTATGTAGGTCCTCAAATATAGATTTTAGGCTTCATGAGTTGCATTCCTTTGGCAGTCTTCCACTATGCCCTTATGGCCATCATACAGATATGTAAAAAGTTATGTACAAGAAATTATCTAGTGTGGTGCACAACCCCTTTCCATAGACTTGTGTATGGGAAACCTTACTCTGCTCACATTGCGCGATGAAACCTGTGCAGGAGCAGTTGTGGGAATGCACCTTGCATCCCAGACGGGCGGAAATCTCATCAGAAGTGTGACCCCCTAGTGGGTGGGACAGGGTAGCCAATAACTTCCCCCCTAGACTTCAAACTTGCACCTGTGTTCCTCTCATGTTTGGGTGGGAAAACCCAGAAGGGAAATCAAATTAGCTTTGTTTCCAAAATTATGGGTGAATGTGCCAAACATGCATATCCTCACTGATGCTATTTGTGTGCTCCCTATAGGTACGCAGTCTGGAGCCTGCATTTCATTTCAGTAAAATCTTTAAGCTTTACCTCATATTTACTTTCTCTTATTGCTTCTGTTTTCCTTTTCAATAAGTATTTATTTTGCAGTGTTTATTTTTTTCTTGTATGTTTTATCACAAAGTATGTCTTAAGCATACATCTTTTTTTCTTCTTTGATTTCATATCTATAAAGGTTATTTCATGCAGTGTAAACTTTTTTGTTGACTTTAGTTTTCAATGCACATTGTACAACTGTCATTGTATCAAAGCTTTGAACTTCTATATATAGTTTTCATTATGAGCTGGTACTATTTATTTCCAGTGTGAAAAGTTGCGCTTTTTTAAAGATATATTTCTTCCACAAAAGTTAAGAATCATACTTCAATGTAAATTACATGTGTTGTTTGTACTTCACTGTAAGAGTTTCATGCCATCAAAGTTTCAGAATTCATTTTTTTCCCCCTGTACCTTTTGTACTGTTTATATAAAGAATTTGCTTTGCAATGATTGAGCCCAAATGTATATTGGAGGGTTAGTTATAAGCCTGAAATTCATTCATCGTCATGTACCCAGAATAATTTGATCTGAGAGTGTTAGTTTCAAACATCTACAGTACATGTACACGCAACGAGACATCATGGCAGAGTTTGAATGTACAACTGAAACTAAATATATTATAAGGCCAACAACAGGTGGATTCATGTAAAATCACATCAATAGCATTTTGTCCAAGTTTATCTGGAGAGTCAAAAAATCTCTTTGTAAGGAGAAATCATGGTATTTTGCCAGAGAAACAAAATATAGGCATTTTCAACTGCAACCTTAATCAACAAATATTTTAAGAGAAAAGAGAGTTAAATAGTGTTTTAAATGTATCCAAGAATAATCAAATCATCATGCTTGTCAGAAGTCACAAATGATTGCAGACAAGTTATGAAGTGATATGAATTAGATATATATATATAAATTTAAGAGAATTGCATGTTGAGAAGAAGTGAAATAAAAGATCGGAGCGAACGTTTATCGTGACAGATATCCGCCCAGAGAGCCCTCAGGAGCAACTATGGGTTCAGTTACGATTCTGATTACACCGACAATTTGGTGAGTCAAACTCTGCGGCCAACAATAATCGACTACAAACGGGATTGTAGTAACAGAGGACAGATATTAATGTTTCTTTGATTTGCATTCCATTTCATCACCCCTTATGTTTGGCTTGAATCATTGGTTTGATGGTGTTGCGTTGTGATGCATCTTATCGGGAGAGCCGGCCTGCGGATTACCCATAATGCATGTGCACCTGTTGGTAGAATCGTGTGTAGGCATGGAAGTTGATTTTTGTTGTTGTTGGATGTCCATGTGGAAGGGCATGCCTACGTTTGTTTCATAATGATACTGTTCATGGTCTATTGTCTGATTTTGTTCTATTTAATCAAAGTTGTTGGTTGTTTCAGTGTTGTATGTTATGATCCTGTCATACATGTACAAAGTACATTAGACACACAGCATTAGCTAAGTCTCCTATTGTTTGCTGCCATGTACATTGTATGAACTTGATTACCTTTTATAGAAGATGTAAGAATCATTCTAGATTGTTATTTATATCTGCAGTAATATTGAATTGTTTATCTGGCTACAAAAGTTCTTGTATGTGTGGATTAAGTAAGTATAATATAATTCAAACAATGCAAAAAATTGCACTCCATACTGCCACAATTTTGGTATAGTGTACAAGCTACTGTTGGAAAAAAAAGAGGGAAAACCCTATTTACCCTTGTTTGGTATTAAAAGATGCACTTCATACTCATGGAAATCTCTTTTGTGGTAAAATACTTACAGTGTATCTCTTTATATGTGTTTCTGTGTTTGTCCTGAATTTATTCTACAACCACTGTAGCGTCTTTTTAAAGACAATTTTTATATATTAATGCATGGATTATAGCACTGCTCAATTTCTTTTAAGTTGTTTATTTTTTTATATTGTGTTTGCTTTCTTTCTTATTTGAGACGGAAAGTTATGATTTGCTTGTAATTATATTTTGTTTACATGTAAATGTACCCTGTACACTGTTTGCTATGTAGATCAGATAATTTGTATGCTCTCATTTTAAGCACCGCTGTACAGCAAAATAGGTTTTTTACAATGGTTCCTGTTGAGCTACCTTTGTGCTTAGTGACCTTTGGGAAATTTTCATGTTTAATTAACTCTGTATTCCCTTGATGGGTTTCATCTTGAGCTTGTTTTGAGCTTGGGCTTCCCTTTCAGTAAGTGAAGATCCAGGGTCTATCTATCTAATAAGAAGGATAGTAGAAATCAAATAAAAAGCTAGTGTCAGGCTAGTCAGGTTTTTTTTTTTATTCATGGTACAATATTTTGGGTTCATAGGTTCATCATATAATTTTATTTGATTCATCATTTTGTTTTGGTTTAATCCTTTACCATACACAATTCTTGAAAAATTATGATTTCACTAGAATGGTACAGATCATTTATTCAAGCATGCAGCCACGCAACGTGTGTGTTTTGGTTCTTAGGCCTCACAAAGGAATTTTTATTTTGCCCATAAAACCACCACCAAGGCATCTTGATGCAATCATGTCATTGTTTGCCAAACTTATGATTTGAGACAAAAACAAGAGACACAATTCACAAAGCATGATGGCAAGTGGATGAAATAACACCTGTGAATTCTTGAACTTTTTTTCTCAAATTAGAAGCATCTCAGCAAGTACTTACACAAGAAAGCTGAAATGGTCACTTCTCAAAATGGATTTGGGTATTCCATCCAGTAATTTGAGTTGGTGTTTAGATTCCTTCTTTTTCATGAAATATCCTTGAGAAAATGGAATGTTTGTAAATGTAGGACATATTTTCACAGCTACCAAAATGTTATTTGCTGTATCTCTACATTTTTATAACAGGACAATGATTAAAGAGAATTCTTCTTCTTACACAAATTTGGGTACTTTTAAGGATTGAAATATGTATACTATTTTAGTGTTCCTTCTGCAATTCAAGTACAATACAAGGAAAAAAAACACTTCTCAATTTTCAATTCAGTAATCGTAGTTTGCTGTACAGGTGATAAATAGTTACAGAAAATAAAAATTATATTGAATGAACTTTTCATTTAAAAATAAATTGAAATGATTTAAAGGTATTATGTCCCATTTGCAGGCCCAAAAAATGAAAAGGTCAAATTCCAACAACATTTGGAAGATAATACTTATTTAGAATTTCCCTCTAAACAAAAGGGCTTGAAAATGTCTTTTTGTGGGAAAATAACTACTGTTTGTTGTTTAATCAAATTTTGGGAGCGCGCTCGTTTAATTAATTAGTCTGATTTTCAGACCCTTGTACCGAATGGTCGTACGTTTTGTGCTGCGCAAAGATTCAATCAGTTTAATTTTGGCCTGTACAAGAAGTGGGTTATTGATATAGACAAGGCTCATGTATCCTTAACAGCTCATTTTATGTATGTTATTACCAAAGAACAAAAAAGTCAGTCAGCCACTCAATAGTGTCTGACAGTGAAGTCTAGAAAGTAAACGGGTTTCCTTGCATAATTTGAATGCTAGGACACTGCTAACTTCCAAATATCACAGATAGGACATACCCAACATATTCATAATTCCTGCAAAGTTCTACAGAATTTGATGTGGGCTGCAAACGTATACATCACTTTTAAGACCTCAGTGGCACACTCTTTATTGAGGGAATAAACTTGACAAAATGTCCTTTCCATTGTCCTTAATTAACCCCCNCCAACAAAACCAAAAACAAAACAAATTTGTTCTTACAAAGGTAAGTAGATTATCACTGGCAAAAGAGATTGTTACCAAGTTTTAGAAAAATGACACGAAATTGCAATAATTTGATTTCACAGGCCCAGAAGGTGATGCTAAAGAAGAGATATGATAATAACTTCTCCGATGATGAGAGCGATGCTTCCAGTGTGTGTTCTGTTGGATCGTATGGTTCGGGACCAGCAAAGATTATCGAGGTGAGTCTTTGAAATTCATTGAAATCATATCCACATGTAGGATATGAAAATACAATACCATTCATGCCAAGGATATGCGCATGTAATACTAGTTATACTAGTAATACCAGTAATACGATGATTACTGGTATTGATTTGTTATATTATATTCATTTTTCATGTGATGTTAACTTCAATGAATTGTGAAATTGTGAACATGAATGCATGCATAAATAGATAAATAAGTAAATACCAGTTAGACCAGTAATACCAGTTAGACCAGTTAGACCAGTTAGACCAGTAACCAGTTAGACCAGTTTTACCAGTTAGACTTGTTATACCAGTTAGACCAGTTAGATAAATAAGACCAGTAATACCAGTTAGGCCAGTAGTACCAGTTATACCAAAAATACCAATTTGACCAGTAAAACCAGTTATACTAAATATACTAGCAGTACCTGTTAAACCAATTACACCAGTTACACCAGTAATACCAGTATACCAGTTAGACCATTATAAATGTTTGAACTGGCATAGCTGGTTTCACTGGTATGGTGTGTTGCATACAAGTCAAATGTTTTTATCGACTATTAATCGTATGAAATTGATCAATGGATACAATGATTGGGGCTTTCCTGTATGCTAATTGCTAAATGAATAACATTGATTGATTATCTTGTCATTACTTTGCAGGATGTACCTGAAGTCTTGAATAAGATGGCAAGTCCTGCGTGGTCAGAGAGGAAAGAAGGACTGATAGGTCTTCAATACACACTACATAGCAACAGAGCACTTGGGTACATGTTTGTTTTGATAACACTGAATTAGCTAGATATTTTAAAAGGCACCAGTCACCATAGATATTTTGCTCTGAATGCTAATGGTTCCATAGCAGTCTAGTGTATTCATTACCAGATTCAAATTTGTAAAAAAAAAATGCCCATCAAGAGGTATTGCCAGTTTAAATAAGTCTCTAAATGAAGGGACATTTCTGACCCATATCTACTGTACGTCTATAGATGAGACATGTCACTCTTGACCCATTTGCATTTCAATAGGTGTTTGATCAGATCTTGCAAGACAAGACGTGGGATGGAGATTCAATCTGATTGCTCTTTGTGAAAAATTTCCCTTTGACATTTGAAGATATTTGGGATAAAGGAAAGATGAACAATGGAAATCCATCTCTCAACAGAAAGAGAACTAATAACATTTCTCTTGTGCTTGTTCTAAATTATCTGTAACTTCTTATTGGAGAAGTTGAAAATGTATTATCAGATGTTTTTCCTTTGCCTCCTTGCTTTAGTATCCAAAATCATGCTAGTGATGAAATATAAACAGTTAAAGTGAGTTATATTCATTTTAGATATTAACTTTTAGATTTACATTCAATTATTTTCAGTCGATCTGAAATCAAGAGAGTGACAGAGTTATTCACACGGATGTTTGCTGACCCATCAAGCAAGGTAATACTTTTCCTTGAATGTATTAGAATCATACAATGCAAACTGTTTTGATTTACATTAGTGTTGAGAGATTCGCTTAACACTGGCAGATAGTAAGAAGGAAGAGTTTTATCATGGTGTTATGCTGTAGATATTTTATTTATTACCTATTCTTTCTCTTTCACTCCTTCACTTTCTTATCTGTATTTGAGTAGGCATGTTTACATGATGTATGTATTAAAATTGTTACATGGTGATATATTTCATGTGCATTGGTTATGTTTATAGGCAAATGGAGGCAATTGTTTGTGTCTTTGAAATATTGATCAGTAAATAATCTGAAACTGAATAATTGCACCAGAAGTTAGTGTTCTAAATTTAGCCACCTAGCAAAAAACACATTATGTTGGCCTCTTTGATACTTTTATTGTATATTCATTTAATCTAGTAACACCTGGGGTGGTATGCTGAAATTTAATTTAATTTAATGTTAATAAAAAGATGTTAATTGCCATAAGGAATCTAGGTCAAGTCATTGTTTCATTTCTGTACAACGCTTGCAGTGTATGCAGTTTAGAGAGGCATCTACGCAGGCACCAATGATAGGTTTTTATTCCACACAATTTTGATTTGTTATGACAATTAACCGACATAAAAGATAACATAGTATTCAGAATATGGCCCCTGATTGTCCATATATCTTTCCACTCACTACAGACATTCAGCTTGTTTTTGGAGACCCTAGGGGAGTTTATCATTGTTCACAAAGCTGAGCTTTTAGATTGGTTATTTGTACTCATCACAAGGCTATTGCAGAAGATGGGTTCGGATCTATTGGGTTCAGTGCTCAACAAGGTTCAAAGAACTCTAGAAATTGTCAGGTATTTACTTTTTATCTTTTGTTATTCCTTGTATATTAGATAGCTCTTACAAGTTACAGATACAAATGTTACCCCTTGATAATAAATTACTCCCTTCGGAGGTCAAAACAATTTTCTATCACACATCCTACCAGTCAATATCTGTGAAATATTTAAAGGTTTAATCCAATTGTTAATAGAATTGTACTGTAATGTGTGTCTTGGAATGCTTAAAAAAACAAAACAATTGGAATATTAAAATGACTTATATGAATAATAGTGACAATTATAGGCATTTCTTTAGCGCCGTCTATCTAGAAATTCTATTCCGAGGCCCATTTATTATTACCCCTTCTTTAGCCTAGCTGCCATTACAGCACTCCAGCATTTCAAGGAATTAATTCCTGCCAGGAGTAAATTTATCTTTTGCTGTAGTACTTCTTACTTGGACTTCAATGTTTCAAGATGACTTTGAATGTGATGAATTTAAAATGGAAAGTTTGATGAAATTAGTAGAAAAAAATCCTCAGGAAGTCTAGTGTAATGAGCAATGGCTTCAAAGGATAGCTCTCAGTACTAAATCAATTAAATTGTGTGAAATAGACTAACATTATCAACATTTATTCCCAATCTCTATTTTTACAGAGAAAGCTTCCCATATGAGATCCAATTCAGGATACTAACCAAGTACATCATGGACCAGACACAAACACCAAACATGAAGGTAAGAAGTGACAAACTTGAACTAGAATTTAGTTGCAAGTAATATGAATATTTGGTGAGCTAAACATAAACCAATTGAAGACCAAGCCACCTAGGCCATATTTACTGAAACTATTTGGAATTACTACATATGTCATCCAAGAATGGTGCATCTCATATGATGACACAAGACTCATTAAGATGTCATGGTAGTTTAGTTCTTAAAAAGTGGACTGATAACCCTGATTTATATTTTTTTGGAAAATATGTTACGTAAATGTCTTATTTCTGAACTCTACAGGTCAAATGTAAGACCATCTCATGTACATCTATTTTGCATGTTTCTTTAAACCATCTTTTATAACAATTCTTGCAAGATTCAAATTGTTTGTAGTCATGGTAAAATTATGGTCATATTTCAAGACCATATAATTCCACCAACAGCAAAATTAATGTATCTGATTTTTTCAGAACATGTATAAGGTTGACTGGGGATTTAAACTTTTCTGAACAATCCATGAGAGGATGAGCCTACATGTATGTGTTAGTGGATTGAATATATTTTTGTTTGTATGTGTATCAGACAAAGGTTGCGATGCTTCGATTCATGGAGAGCTTGACAGACGTGATGGATCCTGCAGACTTCAGCAACTCAGCGGAAACCAGGTTGGCTGTGTCCAGGATCATAGGATGGACCAAAGAGGCCAAGAGCCCTGAAGTCAGACGGGTAAGACCGGCCAAGTCATGTTGCACATGTGGTGTCCTTTCTATAGCGTCATTAACCGTCGCTAATCGAACCTATGAGGGAAATTCAGTTCTGCACCAGCATAATTCCATGCAGTGTTTGCACTGTTCATGTTGGATTCACTGGTTGTATGCTTTCACTCTCACAGGGCAAGCCAAAGACGTGTCAGGTGCTGACCAATCTTGTATCAGCGAAATGATGCCTTATGTGTGCAACAAGGCTACAGGCATAAGAGAGGAAGAGACAGAAATAATTAGAATTAGTGATTTAATACTCTGAAAAATAAGGAAAATACGAATCTCCATCAGAATGGCAGTTTAATTTATTATACTCTCTGTACAAAAAAAAAGAAAATGATGATTTCGATGATGATTATTGTTATGCTTTCATTTGCAAGTGTTACCCGAAGTGGATTTGGTAAATTAGTGCAAAAAATTATTTATCCACAAGTTTTTGAAAATGTGTTAGGAATGAGGTACTATAAATGCTAAACACACCTCCTTTCCTCTCAAGTTCTGCAAGAGAAATTATACTCAGCTATATATCCTATCGTGAATTGCAGAATCAATGCAAGATACCTAAGTCCATGGAGTGCTAGCTCACAATGTATTTTAGATGTTGTCATTTAACTCTATTTATTATTTATTCATTCATTTATTTATTTAGGCTTGTTTTATTGTCATTGTTTTTTTTTTATACACCCAGGCATCCCAAGCTGTCTTGATAGCTCTTTTTGAACTCAACACCCCAGAATTTAGCATGATGTTATCTGTACTACCCAAGACCTACCAGGTAAAAAAACAAAACATCTCATGTCTCCTCCTCCTTCCTCCTCAAATGCATGTCATCTTTGGGTTCTCAGCCCTCTGGTTTATGATTTTGATGCTACACCAAGCTGACTGCCTTGTACTCAAAGCTGAATAATGGATACAACTTATTATCAGTCCCAGTAAAGCATGTTCAAACCAATAGAAGAAAAAAAAATAAGAAAGGAAGATATTAAAATCAACCTGCTGCAAATCCTGACTTGATTTCTGGTCAATAATATAAACAATGTCAGTTATCAATCAAATCTGAAAGTAGTTTCCCACTTTCCTGTTTGTATCAAAGGAAAGATTTTATTTACAGGTATCTTGTAGCCCTTCCAAATTCTTGCTGTATTATGAGAATATTTAAAGAAAGAAAAACTTGAATCTTCGTGACGAAGCTTTTTTTAAATGCTTTTCAATAAGGATTGAGAGTTCATTTTACCAGTCAAGTTACACATGTTACTACTTATGATTTTTGTTCAATTTTTAAGCCATTATGGAAGATGTTTCCATGGAATTTTACAGGTGGTCAGCTTAGGTGTACTTCATGTTCTATTTTTATTCTGTGTATATGATTTGCCTCTTTGTGCTTGTGCCTTAGTCTGCAATCCAAACTCATGTTTATGTTACGTGCTCTCTGCTTTCAATATTTCTAAGTTTACACCACTGCCTTGAAGAGTAATTCTCCATCCTTCTGTACGATCTTACTGAAAAATCATACATTATTCAAATGATATTCATAGTGAATACCGCATGCACAATGATATTTATTTCCTTAACAAACATCAAACAGAAATTTGACTTGCCTTCAATTTTCAACACTGACTTCTTTATGTGCCAAAATACAAATATATTGTGTCTTGATAGGGATAGATATAAAGAAATATTACTGATATATCTGTGAACAGAAGTTCCTAGATAAATATAAATTCCATTCTCAGTACAAACACTGGAATGAGCATTCCTTGAATATTGCCTCAAAAAGTGTTTGATAAGTGCATCTCTAACTGTGAATCAAAGTTCTCTTTCCATGAATAAAAGCAGCAAATTCCTTGAAATCTTCATATCTAAAAAAAAAAGCAAATGAGTTACAACACATCTAAGGTCACTTTATTAAATTGACACTCATAAAGAACATACTTCCTTAGCAAAAGCCTAAATAATCTTAAACTCATAAAATCATACCTTTGCCAAACAATCAAATTTGCACTTGAAATGTTTTCAATTTTCTTTATAAAGTGAAAAGATTTGGAGTTTACTCTTCAATGTATGTGGTGTGGAATGGCCATAGCGCTACTACCCTGCATGAAATATGGTCTAGTGGTGCTGGGTAGTCGAAGGGCTTCCTTACACCTCTCCTATTTGGGGAATGATGAAGGAATTTGTTATTTTGTTTTAGGTTTATATGAGTTGCTTTTTAAGCCACTAATGTAGTTTACATGAAACGTATTTGCTTTCTGGTCTTAGAAAGGATTAACTATTTATTTTTGTTTACTATAATTTGATAATTAAGGTAAGGATATTGAAGTTGTATAAGTAATATTTGTTTTTAGATAATATGCACTCTGTTATTAATAGTCTGACACTTTGATGAATATGCTTGGTTTTGGCTGCAGATAGGAAAGAGTTATAGAAGTCCTGTTTCATCAAAAAGAAAATGTTGCTACTGTAAACAGTTCTTTATCAAATTTGCTCACAGCCTATCAAATGCAACAATTTAACTAAAACAATGAAAGTAGTTTCCAATTGAGTTACATGTCTTATGAAACAGTGCCCTTTAGACAGGGTTCGTAAAGTGCCATTTCAAAACAGTAGTAGATACATGGATTATTGCAGAGATGACAAAAGTAATCACACTACTTTTCAATTGTGTGCAGTGCTACATATGTGGTGTTGACATTCATTTGCAGTTCATCAGGCCTCATCTAACCAACAGAACTATATAGAGTAGACAGCGCCTGTATAGTTTGATGAAGCGAGATGTGTGTACATTCCAATTATTCTGTTTTGTTTGTGAATAAATCGTTGCAAATGATCGCCTACCTATGCGTGGTTCTGCAAAGATTTGTGGGGATATCACCTCACAGGAATTCAATTCTTTAAATGTCTTTAATCAAATACATTACACATTTAACAAGCTTAGATGATACATAGAGGAAACATAAGAGGAATGATATTAATACAGTAGGAGTCATGATAATGGTAAATATAAGTCAAAATTTTATAGTGCATATTACAGGGTGTTTCTATGCCCCTGGAAGACAATAATAAGATTGTTTTTGCTGTCAATAGCCATCTGGTCCCTGGAATTATTTGGTTCCCAACTCACCTAATCAGACACGTGGCTCCACGGTGAGATTATAGTATCAAATTTCAACAGATTACAATTTATTAAAAAAAGAAACTATATATGAAACCATATAATCATCATAAAGCTCCATATTCTTCCATTATTTGTTCAACCCCTAAATAATTCACATCATAGCTGTTAATGTTTTATTACAGAAGAAAAGAAATGTAATTGTATTTTGTTCTAATCGGATTGCGTAGGCCTAATTGTTATAGTGGTACTTTATCTGGCGCAAAGAAGCAAATATACACTCATTAGCAACATAAAGGAGTATAAGTATATATATTATCTACATTTTTAAAACTTTCCTGTTTCTTCTTCTTTTTTGTCTTCTACTTCGTCTTTTTCTTTTTCTCTTTCTATTTTTCCCCCTTTTTTTTCTCTTCTTCTTTATATTCTTCTTTTCTTTTCTTATTTTTCTTCTTCTCCCCCCTCTCCCTCTCTATACTATATATATACATGTATATATATATATATATATATATCCCCCTCTCACTCACCCCTCTTTCTCTCTCTCTTTCTCTCTCTATGTTTCTTCAAACAACCCTTTCCCCTTCTCTTAGAGGTGATCTGTATTACTAATTCCAAGCAGCTGATATCATTAAATATGCATAAGTCACAGTTGTCTGTCTGAGGAAGGCATACATGTATACTAATCATTGAACATAGTAAAGTTTATTCCCATCTGTTCTGTAAAGTTCATTGTCATTTGATAGCATTATTAAATAGATCCAATTTCTAACACCTTTAGATACTTTACAGAGAACTTTTATTAGGTAATTGATTAATACGCCAGTGTGGCAGGTAGGATATGCATTTGAACCCACTCACTTTTTCTTTCAGTTTGTTTTGTAATTAGATGGTAAGAATAACCATTTTCGTTATGCTAGTATACCAAGCATACATGAAAGTTTATTTTTGTTAAAGCCTATCTGCATTAGTTTGGCTAGGAGGGATTAGACATCCCTGCATGGTCACTGGCAGGTGGTTATCTCATCAAATCAGCTCTTAATTAACATAAGAAAAAGGGGACCGTGGGGGATCAACGGGTACCGCTTAGGCATTGTTGGCTATATAGAGGGCGCAAGTAGCTACAAGTAGTGCAGTCCCGCAACTATTATTTTCATATCTATTCTAGCGGGTTCTGTCTAATTTAATATATACTAAGTATTCAGTATGCAAAGTTCTTTGCCCAAATATTAGATTTCCCATGCTTGCAGTTAGGAGTCAAAACTGGGAGCAACTTTTGTGGAGGCTTGCATGAAGGAGGTTTTTTAAAACTTAGATTGATGACAGTCTTTTGCTTTGTGTCTATTGTAGTTTCTGTCCTGGAGTTATTATTAAATGAGGCAGAGCAACATCAATCAAAGTGCTAGAGGCAGCATGATAATGGAAAAACACAAGTCAATTTGTAATTGAAAGTACAGTAGTTTGCCTCATCTCAAAGAGAAGAGGGTACATATTTTTTTTTGTAGATAAATTCAATGTTTGCCACTTTTGTTTATGACTGCTGTTTTTACTTATTTGCGTGCTGTTATTGGAGGCTGTAAATGGGTTCATAGTGTAAATATTTCTTGTTTAGATGTCATTTTGAAAAGTATTTTTCAAAATTATTGGATCAAGTCTGAACATCAAATGTTCCCAGATTGTAAATGATCATTTTTATTTGAGTTTATTGATTTTATGGTTGCTTTATCAATGTTTATGTTGCCTTTTATAGATACCAGCATTTTATTCCCGAGTCCACCCAATTTAAGAAAGCATGCTGCCTCCTCCATTATGTTAAAACATTTGACATGACATTTACTTATTCATTTTCTTATACATGTACTTAGCAAATACAATCACAAACAAATAATGTTCTTGTTTCAGTTTTAGAAATAGGCAATATTGTCATTAATGAAGGAATACATGTATACCAGCAGTTGGGACCACAACTCAGTACTGAGAGGCAAATATATTCTTAAAGATTCTGAATTCTAATAAACAAGAAGTTCTGGAGAATGCCTTACTTTCTTTCTTTTTTATCTCTTCACCTTTTGTATAATAGTATGAAATGGAAGAAGTGAAATACATCTTCACAAACACAACAAAAAAGCAACTGAAATCTAACAAATTGTTTTGTATTTTGCATTGTCTAGATGAAAGTACCAAATCATTTTTAACAGAACAAGGGAAATATTTATGAATTTGATGGTCGCAGTTAAAACACATTTCTTCCTTACAGCTTTTTCATTTTTCTGCATTAAGTTTCATTCTTGTATTATAGCTTTACATAAATTATCTTTTTGAAATAGTTTTATCAAGAGAAACAAGTTACCATTATACTTCAAATGTTGTTTATGTCTCTGTTCAAAGGGGTGCTTGTCAGCTCTATAAACATGTATCAGGACAATTATCCCCAAGACATTAACCCCCCAGAAAATAAACCTCAAAGGACAACCACCCGAGGGTAATTTTCTG
>BEXV01000330.1:226964-241015 GCA_003118195.1 Hemicentrotus pulcherrimus | reverse complement strand
GGGGGGGGGCGCTTTAGTGTTTTCTTAAAAAAAACTTAAAATTAACGTTAGCACCGAAATAGCTCCTCGCTGCAAGCAATAAAGAAGTATATCGCAACCAAGGGACGTAGGTCCCTTAGCTGATTAGCATAGTAGAACACATATGATTTAGCAGTCACGCAAAACAAACACTCGCAAATTAATATTCAATAAAATCTGAGAATGTATGCCATTATCTAGATCTATTAGAAACAAATCATTTTTAAAAATCCTTCCCTAAACTGGGGTGAAAATAATTATTCCACCATTATGACCAACAGTGTATATGCAATGATCGAATATGTATTTTTGATAGCGCCCCTCCAACAGAACTATAGCAGGTATGCTTTGATATAAATGTTTATATTCAATGTCTGTGATTTCAACCTCGATACTTTTGCTATTAACACAATATCTAATTTTATTTTCCCAGATATATTTTAGGCAATCAAATATGCAATATCGGCAGAACTGCTTGCTCAATAAACCTACAGGACTCTAGTATCATGCGAGCCCCAAACCTGACTATCAAATTTATTTGATAATAGCAAGAAAAATGGTTTTGTGGATGTTGCTTCATTAATCCCGAGGTTATTATTATTGGGGCACATTTCAATATATATATGCAATGGTCCAATATGTATTTTTAATAGCGTCCCTCCAAAAGAACTAGAGCAGGTATAGAGCTCGAAACATTTCTATGTGCATGTTAATTTAGAATATTTCCTATTCTTTGGGAAAAATGTTTATATTCAATGTCTGTGATTTCAACCTCGAAACTTTTGCTATCAACACAATATCCATTGCTACTTTCCCAGCTACATGTAGGCAATCAAAATGCAATATGGCGGTCTCCTGCGTGTTCTGTTATTTATCTATTTTCATTGAAAAATATTTGTATTTGTATGCAACTTAAAAATGTATAATTATGTAAAAAATGAAGAAAAAAATGTTACTTTAAGTATATGATTATGTTATATTTTGAAAACGCAGAAATTAAAAAAAAACAAAAAAAAAAACAGTATCGGCAGAACTGCTTGCTTAATATCCCGCATAGCCCTCTAGTATTTCACAAGCCCCAAACCTGAATATTCAAATTCATTTGATAAAAGCAAGAAACATTGTTCAATGGATTTTACTTTATCAATCAAGAAGTTGGTATTACTATTACTATTATTATCATTATCATCATCATAGTCATAGTCGCTATCAGTATTGTTATCAGTTATGTATCAACTTGGTTTATAACAAGAAAAAAAGAAGAAGAATAGAATTCATTGATATTAAGTGATCAAAAAACTTTGGTTAGAGTACTAGTACATGTATAGTACAAAAAAGACTTAACATTTGTCAAATAGTATGCAGATTTCTATTTTATTTGTTGCACTTGTGATCTGTAAAAAACATTGATTCATTCATCATTGGTATAAAAATAAATATTTGCATTCATTACCAAAAGATTCCAGCAAATTATCTTGACACTAACGGTTCCAGTGAAAGACATTTTCAAATAAACAAACAAGAAGCAATACCTGGTTAACATCACATCTTGTCTCAAATGACTTCTAAACTTTTGTATGAAGAGACATCGATATTGTTTCACAAAGCCATTATAAGTTTAAGCTCTCTGAAATCCCACTGAAACTAGTGGTGATTTTTACACATGCGTTTTAATAAGGGAAATCGTTCTCGGTTTTTTAAACCCTGCCCTGTACTGTACATTCATTTCAGAAGAAACAAATCCACTCACACATACCCCCTCATTAACCATTACAGACTGCATCATGTAGACACCAAATATTGAACTTTGAAGTTTTCTGAAATGAAGTGAATATATTGGTCCCACACAGTTAGGATGTATCGTTTAAATGCCATTGTAATTAACTTTGGAAGTACCCGTATACAACAATATCTATTCAAAAGCTTTATTAGGAGGCCTTGGTGTACGTGACGTAAATCTACTGTGCATAGAATTGAACACCTCTAAAAAATAAGTGGACAATTGGTTTTCAGATTTGATACACTGCATTATACAAAACAGGCCTGATACAAAACCCCTTACTTCTAAATTAACAAAATATCTAAGCTTTTACATGTTTAATTTCTTTAAGACATCATTACAGTTCTAATCTATTTCAGTTTCAGTGATACATAAGAAAAATGATACAAATATTCAACCTTACAATTTTGCGTGTGGATAACGTTCTGTAATACTATATCATCTGTTTGGAGCCAGAAGGGTGTTCACTCTGTGTAAAGTACATGTATATGAGTTAACCCTATTCCCATTGGGTTATTTTGATCACTGGAGTCCTTTTTGGCCCCCCCCCCCTCGGATCTTGGCCGCTGATCGCGCGATCGCTCCGAAAATCAGCATGTACATAGCCTGTGATGTAAACTGCGAGACTGCATAGTCAATTTTTTTGTAAATCCACTCATTTCACTAGTTATGATAATTCATGCGTAAAAAACAATATAAATGATAAATATATAGAAAAATCATTAAATATAAGCTCCAAACATCCTCATCTTTTGTGCAATTCTCTTAGTAATGTTCTTAATATATCAACAAGAAAAAAATCGGTATCGAAATTAATATCTTATGTATTTTATTGTTTTTATTAATTTCTTATGTATTTCTTTTTTTTTCAACCTTATTATTTCTATTGTTTTTTCGATAGACATTGTTGGTGATATTATTAGAGGCATAAAAAGCAGATTTTTTAACAGTTTCAGCCAGTGAAAGGAAAAATAGACAAAGATTTATGAATTTTGACTGAATACACAATTTATATTGACTCTGTACATGAAATCACGTTTTTGAGCCATTTTCGGCTTGAAGAATTTTTTCAAACGTGCTTAACATCGTAATAACACACCCGGTCATCGCAAATTTGGTCCCAAAAGTTGCGCGAGACTAAAAAAAAAAAAGTAAAAAAAAAATCGTGGTGCGAGCATTTTACGTTTCAGACTTATCGTGAAAAATGTCGAGGGGGGGGGCCTAAAGAGCCCCCGCCCCCAATGGGAATAGGGTTAAGGTCCTTCTAGCTTCTAACAGACAATATGTTATACAAACACTACACAACAATAAAGTCCTAGTGTAGAAAACAACTTCTTGCAATCAAGCATAGATTTAATAGTAATAATAATAATAGTGTAAACTTATAGAGCGCACACATCGTCCAGGGGCGCTCATGGCGCTAGCTCAGTAACAGTTCTCTTTAGTACAAGTAAAGTACATGTTTATTTGATAATAGAGTTATACCATCGGAACCTCAAAAACAATTTTGCAATTTATATGTATATGCTTTAGCTTTAAAGGGTACTGTTTCCATATATACATAAATATAATGAAAACCAAATCCATGTCAATTAGTCTTGAGTTCTGGAAATGGAGCTGCATTTATCATGATATAATAATCATATCCTTTATCATCATATTCAATGGAAAGCATAACATGCTCGTATACACCAAAGTCTAAGATATCCATTTGTTTTCTCCAGTGCCTGAAAATCGAATCTGTTGTAATACACCTTCTTTAATGGATTAGATTCAATATTATTTGCAATTTTTACTATTAAAAAAAAAATGAATATTGTGATATTAGACTAATATTTATTTGATGCTTCATACTTAAGATGAACTTGTATTAAACTGCAGGTCATCCCTAGATTTATGAAAGAGAGAAAAAAAAAATCTATTTTGGCATTCCGAAGTTCATGTCACTCTCAATACCACATTCATTGCTGCCACGAAGGATCTTGAAAAATCCTACAATAAAGAAATAAAACAAATTGAAAGTATTAAGGATGACTAAAAACATAAATCATATGAAGATTGCGGGTAGTTAAAGTTATGCCTAAGTCACACCTTTGCGCATTCGGCTTGCGTATTGCTGCTTGTTTATGGCAAGCCGTTTTAACATTTATTCCTATTTCTTGATATCTAAATATGAATTCTTGATATCAAGAAATTGAATTCTTGATATGAAGAATTACCAATGCTTTACAAGAATTAGGAATAAATGTTAAGATGGCTTGCCACAAATACGCAGCAATATGCAAACCAATTACCAAAGGTGTGACTGAGGCATTAGTACTCATAATGATATGCATTACAAAAGAAACTGTTTGAAAATAATTTTGGATTACTGATCATTTAGTAATCATGAACATCCTCATCTATGCTGTGGATATTTAAAACCACAGACTGTGAAAAACTTAACCTGTAGATACATACATGAACATATTAAAAAGCCAAAAGATAATAATTCATGTCCTCTATAACTAAACAAAATCACATTATATTATATCTTCATTATATTCATTTACAAGACACAAAACCAATCACTTTCATTAAGTGCAAAACATAGCAAATATAAACCAATACATAAAAAATATCCTTACAATGTATCTGTTTCATTTGGCATATAATTAATTGTTCTTTCATTCTCGGGTTGTTCTGCCTCACTCTGTTGATTCGTTTATAATAAATTCTGATGCCTTAATGTAATCCCTCTTTCTCTTTTCCTGTTTCATAAGTGCGCATGGGGCAATTGCATTCAAGTGGATTCGGCACATTTAAAATCTCATATATCATTATTTCCATTAACACTAAACAGTGCTAAATCTGTTTCTTTTTGCAAAAACATATTTTAATAATTCAGAAAACTTTTTTAAGAAGAATGTTTCTGAGTTGTTTGCTACAGTTCCCAACGACAACTGCTCCGCGGATAACAGAAAGCCTAAATTTCATGCCGGACAAACCGCTAAACCTAGTCCTAGTCCAAACCCTAGAACCTAACCTAAAGCTTAATTGCAGCCTGATATTGAGGAAGTACGATCTGTATTAATTAGTGCAAAACTGGAACCAATTTTGGATCAATATGTGTCCAGTGTTACAGTGCACTGCCAAGAGGGTCTTGTTGGAACTACATACAGTGTATGATCCCAGAGATGACAGTACTAGACCTAATTTTATGACATCATCATCACACAAATGTGCCTGAAACAATAGAAACATCTACATTTATGATGTCACAATAGAGTGCACACTTTTTTTGTGTGTGATGTCATATGCCGTGTAATGTATCTGTGAGTAGTACAACTGCACATGGATCGTGATGTCTGATGGCAATTTCTCATTTGAATGAGGCCCATATGAATGGTATTTTATCACATTATGCACAATCATCTGTCAGAGGTAATATTAATCATCTTCTTCAAATGAACAGGAGAGGCTTACCTTTATCGCCCCATTCATTGTTCCAGGAGTTGGCTACCAGCCAGTACTTGGTCCCCTCCTCCACGCCCCATCCAAGGATCTTAATGGCGTGACCTCCAAGGAGTTCTCCCGTTGTATGCTGATACACACCTGCCAGGTCAAGAGGTGAAGAGGTCAAAGATCATGATCAGTTGTGATTGGTCTTATGCATAGTGTAGTGATAAGAGATGATCGTGGCACACATATAGGAGCATGTCAGGGATCAAATCATTGCATGAGCTCCGGATAGGTTCCATCCACATACAATATCGATTGAAGGAAAATATTGGAGCATCCATACAATGATTGCCCAAACAGTAGCAAAATCCAGAGATGTAACTATCGCTAATAACTTAGCTATGGTTTTAGTTTCGCCAGCCCTATAAAGGTAGTGGCAGAGAAAGACGCATCCAGAATGCAGAATGCATGATTATCGGTGATAGTGATTGCAAAGTTGTAATTTGACACTGACAGTTTTCATATTACTAGGCCTACTTAAAGGTAATACAAAGTTTTGGTATGGGGTCATGAATTTGGTTCAAATGAACATATTGGAAGTATATGCAACCCTACAATATTCAGTGATCGTCGTCGCAGTTGAAATTGAGTCTAAAGTTATGAAATTGTAAATAATAAACTCTTTATGCTGTATAGCTCCCTCTCAAGGTCAAGATATTAATTATGCTATACCACAATATTTCTTGACTAAAATCAACCGATTGGCTATTCCCGTTTGGAAATTATATATCACAACTACATTTTCTGAGATTTTAATGGTCGCAGCGGCCATTGTACGGTCCTAGGCGCTATTTGAAATTAATCAAATTTACCGGGAGCACCAGTAAATTTTTATATTCAATTTTTCTGGAAAGCAGAAGTGTTTTAGGGGCTAAATTTTATAGTGTTAATATACATCCACAGGGGCATCCAAATATATAAAAATAGTAAAAGAATCACTATCCACCTTATTTTCAAAATTTCCCAAAACTTTGTATTAGCTTTAAAGGGATCATTTAACAATGTTAAATCTGAGATACATGGCCATACGTGTTATCAGTGTCTCTGATATAGTGTAATATTGAAGCTCTAAAAAAATTGCGCTTGAAAATGATTAAGAAGTGCCTCAAAAAAGTAAAAATCTTTGAGTGACCAGTTTTACCATACTCGTTTTCCCCAATAGACTGTAGTGTAATGAAAACCGTCAGGCGGACGGTTTTCAAAATTTGTAACTCCAATCATAAATATCTTGATAGTCAGACAGGCGATCGGCTTGTAAAATTCATGGAGTTCCTGACTGACCTGAGACAAAGTTACCGGATCCCTTTAAGGTTGAAGAGGTATTTTTACCACGTCACAGGTAATCATGGAAAATCATGGAATTCTTAAAAACTGGACAAGGGTCTAAGAAACCTTAAAGAAAACCAAGACTGACCACTCTTGTAAGTGACGAAATCCGAGTAGACAGTGAAGTCGGCCTCCACTGGTCCATTGGTCATGATCTCTGTCTGGGTGGCTTCAGGATTATTAGAGATGCTGTTAACACTCAGGGCTAGAGGATCCAGATTGAGAAAAAAAGAGTAAAATACACAAATATCAAGTTGATCTGTGATCATGCTTTTACAACGTGAAAGAAATTAGCCAGTTCATAGTTGCAATCTGAGCAATGAGCAGATAAAGGTCATTGCAGACCAAATTGTGAAATACATGGAGACAAAATACTGGATATGTGCTCATGAAAGTTATGTTAACATAATTCATTTATGCACAAGCAGTACAATCCAGAATACACAGATGGAATTATTTCCTCAAAAAGGGGAAACAAAGGCTATTTATGTAGCACCTCCATCGATGAAGGAGTGATTATTTCCAAATGTACAAAGTGGGACCTCTTCATGTTTTGGGGATCTGTGGACATTCGGGGTCATTTGCGACTACCTGTAAATCGTGAACTGGTCTATTGTCTGGAAACAATGTAAAAATTATGCATATAATTTGAATATGTTAGTAAACCAGACTATTTGGAAGGGTTGATCAGTAGCAAAGCAAAGTATAGTGTGCACTGTTAGGTTATGGAATCATCATAATGGCAGAAAATTGATCCAATATATCTGAAACTCACATGAAAGTCACTGCAGGCAGAAAGTCGTATATGGGGCTACACATGCATGTGGCATAAAAAGTTTGGTCTAAACTTGTCAACTACCGTAATTTTGAGTCCTATTTCAAATACAAGTGCTTATGAATAGCAGGCCATTTTTTAGGGGACATGTACATGTATATGTATCTTCTGTGATATCCTTTTAAATGGACATCTAGCCGCGCCCCTGGGTGTACTGGGTTTCCACTGGCTCTTACCATAGTGTTTATCTTGCTCATACGGAGTGGAGTAACTAGCTTCACATTTGTGCTTGCATTCAGGAGTTGGGCCCTCTCCCTTGCAGGGTCCTTTGGTTCCGTTGACGTGGTGATCGCAGGATGGGATCTTGTAGGGCTGGCACCCCTGCTTGCTGTTCCACTGACCGCCTGTCACTATACCAGTGTTCTTGTAGTATTCCCAAGCAGAACTTGGGAATCCTCCATCACACCTAGAAACAGAAATAAACAAAGACATAGACATACTGTAATAATTAAACTAAGTAAAAATAAAAATAGTAATAATAGTACATGAAATCTCTTTTCGCTGCCATCTATATTCCTTGTCTTTAACACTTCAGTTGCTTTCTCTACCTCGATCTCTGCACAGACCCTTGTTTCCCGCACCTGCAATTTTGCACAAACAACAGAAACCAATTGACAGAAAGCTGCTTTATGTATTAACACAATGGTTTTGACAAATTATACATTTCTTGTCATGATTAGCTTCATGACAATCTTTTACTACAGGTACTAATTAACCTTGCAATTGTATATCTACCCCACGATGAATACAACGTGGCACGGGCAGATTATATGAGTGGCATAATAAAGATAAAGTTGAGTTCTGGTCATGCGATTGCATTGTGAAAGAAAAGGTGTGGAATGGATCAGAAAAAGTTTATCATGTAGCATCAAAATCATATTTTGGCCCAGTCTTGGTAAAGTAACAAACACTGTACACAGAAAGATGTATATGGGACTATACAAATGGTGTCGGGCCTACTTTCCTTGATATCCCTATCTTTCTATGTTCATTACTCAGCCAGAATACATTTTCTACCAAAATTGTTTGGCAAATGACATTTATTTGTAATCTTGATCATTCATTGCAAGTTTTGTTTGATTCTGTGAGAATCAATTTTCTTTTTTTACCAACACTCAAGTTTATCTTTAAGAGTTTACGTGTAAAAGGTGACTGGACGATAACAAAAATGAAATTACTGTCTCCTTCACAAATGAAGCAGTAAACTGCCGAAAAAGAATTGATGAAATAAAACAATATAAGCATGTACATGTAATGAGTCTCACATTTCTGTATCTAGTCAATTCATTCATTCATTCCTTTAAGGTATTGATTTGTCCAGTATCATTTAACATGGATATTTGTTTTGCTCACATATCAAATAAAATAACCCACTTGCCATTAATTCACACATGAAACAGATTTGATTTTGCCGCAGTGCTGCAGTAGTTCTGTGCATCGGTTTGCAGCATGACATATATACGAACAAGCCGACATGTAAAGGCTCGTATACAAGGAAGTATACCACAGCGGTTTAGTATTAAATGGAAGGCAACTAAGCTCAACAGAGGTCCTATGCATGTTCACTGAGCTCTCTGTTGTAAGTTACAGATATGTGACACGTAATATACTAAAGCCACATAGGAGTCAGTGTGCATGTATCTTGCTTATTTCGATTTGGTTGAATCACCAATTGATATGTCTGTGTGTTCTCTCAAGCAGCGAACTTGTGGTCCCACCAGAAATTACTCCCGACTTCATATATCTCAATGGTATTGGTGAGACTAAGAGAAGTTTGATATCATGATGATACTTGTACATTAGGCGGCAGGCTAGGGCACAGTGCTGCACACAAGACCTGTCTGTCATAATGGTGAAGTCCACTCTTGCCTGGTGACTGACAACACCTATTATTGGGTAAACACCCGAATGGCGTCACGTTCCCCATAAAAACATTGAAACCCATGACTATGAGCCTTTAAGCGTGTTGACAACTCACCCATTTCCGCAGGTTTCACAGCAGGTCATGAGGTCCTCGGCTGAGATGTGGACTTGGGTTTGTCCTTTGCTTTTGATGCAGATGCGATCAGAAATGGCCTCGACAGCTCCAAAAGCCTGACAATAGGGAAAAAAAGTGATTACCGGTACATGGTGGAAAAGTCCAAGCTATTTTGCCCCCTTATATTACCCAACGCATCAAGATCTCGGTAGAGCCAATGTCGGTATCAAGCTGATAGCCCTTTGGCAAGATATTGATCTACATTTGTCACACTCAACCCAGGTGATGTAAATGGGTACCTAGCAAGAATTAATTCTTTGAAATGCTAGAGCGCCGCAATGGCAGCACAGCTAAAGCCGGGGTAATAGTTTCCAAGTTTGGAAGCGCTTAGTGATTCTAACAAGCGCTATATAAAAACTGATTATTATTATTATTATCATTACTAGAGTCTCGTTGAATTAAACTTACCATGATGGTAACTTTGCCATTACATCCTAACTACCATGGCAACATCACTCTACAGCCAATCAGATTAAAGTTACCATGGAAGTTACCATTAATGGCAAAGTTACCATCAATGGTAAGCTTGAGGGACCTAGATCTTGAATCAGACAACACATCAAATAAAAATGATATATCAAATTCCTTCTGTGTTTAACAGGGCATTAAACCAAAAAAAAAATCAACAATACCTGGTAACATATGGGGCATACATGTACTTTAGACTTGCCCTACTACTCTATGCAGAGTAGCACGACTACTAAATTTCAGTGATTTCATCATGAAAACTCAAAAAGATTAACATTTTATCTCTATACTGCACTTTTTTTCCCCCACTATGCTGCACAGATATTGAAATACCTCCGCTTTCAATATCACTTCACTTCACAGGAGAGTACGGGTAATTAGGAAGCCTACAGAAAAAGTAGTGCTCCACAAAAACATCAAGAACACAAAAAACATCAGGATTGCAAAATTCATAGTTTAATTGACTGGAGGTAGAACCATATCATTATCACACCTTGCTGATAATCATGTACCTCTTCAACCTTGATTAGGAGAAATATTACTAAACTGTTGTATTCATTTTACACCTTTTAATTCATTAACTATTAAGCAGAGATGCCAACCTTCATCAGCAAAAAACAGTATTTTTGAAAAAATCTCTCACCTTAACATATCGCGCAATCGAGCAGCTTAAAAAAACGGCAGTACCACGTTTACATACCCGGATCGGAGCGCGACGTGTATACAGTACACATGGGTTTTTCGCAATGTGCACAATTTTGGAGCCCGTATCACCGTCCATAGGTGCATAATACACTTACGACACAAAGCCCATGATCGGAAATTAAGAAAAACGTCAATAAAAAAAATTTAAAATAAACATACAAAAAAAGTGTGCCTATTCATAGCAAAAAAAATTGAACAAATACAACAAAAACGGAACAGTCGGCATCTCTGATTAAGGTGTTACCACACAAGTGTGCATTTTGTGTCGCGGACATGCCATCACATACCTTAGTGATATTTCCCTTTTGGGTTTAACCCATTTCAACCCAAGACATTCATGTAGAGAAATCACTTTCTTTTCTTACCCAGCATGAGCCACAAGATCCCTGGTCTCGAACTTCCTTGATGGTGGGGCAGTTGGGCCAGTTTTCTCTGGCATCAAAGTTCTCTGGAAGAGCCTTGATTATTGTTTGATTCTCAAGCCTTGGAAGTCTGCATGAGCAAGAGAGGGAGAGAGAGAGGGGGGGGGGAGAGGGAGAGAGATACGGACAGAGACAAAGAAAATGTGAAAGAGAAAAATAGAGAAAGAGGAAGAGAAAGAGGAAGAGAAAGAGGAAGAGAAATAGGAAAAGAGAGACAGAGTGAGAGAACAAGAGAGAGAGAGAGGGAAAGAGAAAGTGTGAGAAAGCGAGCAAGAGAGAGAGAGAGAGAGAGATGGAGGGGAGGACCAATTTAATTCCACACATGCTTTGAAGACATTTGCCAGAGCATTAGACTTGAGCTGCATTGGGCTGAGCCAGTATAGATTTTATAAATCCTAAAAGGAGCCATGTTTAGTCAAGTTTAGGGTTTGATTACTACAGTGGATATGGAACAATTTTAGAACATGGAATTCATGAAGTTTTGTTCCATTGTATTATCCAATATTATCACTCCCTTTCACCTTAATAATGACACAATCTCATTCACATTACCGGGTATAAAGAATTACACTGTGGCCACAAGGGTGGAATATTTGTAAAACCTCTTTTCACAAAATGATCGTTGATGCACTAAGTCAATATCATCTCAGAAATTATTGTTCAATCTAACAAGTTTACTCCTTCTCAGAATATCATTAATCAATGTATACTGTTGAGAGATTGCTCAATAAAATCCTGAGAAGATATACATTTTATACATGTATATGAATATATAGGTCATATGTTAAAACATTAAACAACTACTTAAACTGAATTTTTAATCTAAATACCATTGAAAATCTTCTCTGTCTTTTTCTTCCAAATCCCTCTTTTTCACAATAAGTTACTTATATAATCTGTTAGTAACCTTGTGATATATAATATATATGCTCCATAACAATTAATCAAATATGTTATTGGGAACTTTGTCTCACAAAGCCATCATAGGCTTTTTACAATTTTGTTTTTGTATGAATGTTTATTTGCTTTGAATGTATTTTTTAGAAAATGAAATAAATAGATGATTGATTGATTGATAGTTTGATGGATCTAGGACAGCAATGTATTTCTGAGTGAAAGGTCGGAAGGCAAAAGTGGCTCATTCTTTTCACTCTCATCTACACTTGAAATCTTGGTCAGTAATAGAAGGAAGACGTGGAGTGATTTCAAGTTGGGTGTTTAGGGCTGGTGTTAGTGTTTAATAAACACTAACACCCGCCCTAAACACCGGAATTGAAATGAGCTGGTGTTAAGGCTTTGACCTCTGAATATCATCAACTTCAGGTAGCTTTTGTTTTGATTCTTGCAAAATTGTCATCTGCTGAACTGACCTTTGTGGCTGGAATTAATATTCAATGTATAAATGTCCTATTCACTATTCAACACTAGCCCCTAGGGATTAAGCAAATGTTGATTTCCAGTTCGGTATTAGTGTTAAGTTAAACACTAACGCCCAACTTGAAATCACTCATGGTGCAGTGTCGGACTAACCTGCCGTTAGGATTCTTCAAAGCACCAAGCATTCTCCTGAAATCGTTCATTTGCCATCCTTCAAAGTTGATACCAGCCTAGTGAAGAAAAAATAAAAGGAAAATACACATGAAACAACAACAGCAGCAACAAAGGGAAGGTATGGGGTAGAAAATTAAGGATTAATACCTTATCCATAGCCACTATCGGTATAATAATAATAATAATACCGGTATATCAACTTGGTCTCACAACGCACGATGCACCCCGTTTACGAAGAACATTGCTTTGTCTTCTTACAGTACCATTCACCAGGTTGATATTGTGGCCTAGACTCATCAAGGTGATTTACTTTTGCGTTTTTGTCATGCCATGTTGACTTTTTTAGAAGTGTAATTTTCCACATTCTTACAGTGTACATGATTGTGTGCTCCACAAATCGTTTTATTTAACATGTGTCAGAAATGTTTGTTATAACTATAACCATATAACCTAAAATCAAATACAAATGCAAATGCTAATACTAACCCTATTTATCTCTTGTATCTTTCACAAAATTAGGCCCAGAATATATGGCAAAGCAAAGCTATCAAAAAACCTGATCTGATATATGTGGTCAAAAAAACAAAAAAAAGAACACCCCCCAAAAAGTAGCACTGAATATAAAGAATAACAAACAAATTAACAAACTAACAAAAGAAAAATACATGAAAAATCTAAGACATGTCTTTCGGGAAGAGAACAAAATTCTGTTTTTGCTCTGCCATTTTTACCCGTACGTAGCCGTTTTGGTACTAATAGTAGATTGACGGATCAGACCATCATTAGGTTTTATATCACCCTCTACATTGGAGGGCTGTGTATTTTTCTATTTATTAGTAAACATACCGTTATATCAAAGCACCCTCATTTAGAATAAACTTGATTAAGAAGTCTGATTACACTGTACCTTCCAGGTAGTTTTCAAACTGTTGACTTTATGAACTATTGTTGCCTGCATGATGTCAAGGTCTGTCATGGCCATGCCAACGGCCAGCATACTGGCTACAATGAGCAGAAGCTTCATGGTGAGTCTACATCAGATAAGAGAGAACAATTATGACAGGGTTGTAGCTAAGATTAGTAGATCTACTTTGTAAACTTGATCAAGCAAAGGTACTTTAAAGTCTAATAAATATTAAAGGCATCGTTTGATTATAGTCTTGCAGGGCTTAAATTTATGGCCGTGGATGCCCCTTTGATTGGCCTCAATGCCCCTCTCATTGGCCTTGGAGATTTTGTGTGCCCTTTCCAATTCTTCCTATTTGTGCTGTAATATAGGAATGTACCCTACAGAAAAGCAGCTTAGCTTGCCCTAAAAATATTGAAATTTAAGGCCTGGTCTTGATTATTGTATAGGAGTGTAACAAATGAATGCTAGGTAGGATTTGCTGATATAAATACATTTCA
>BEXV01000330.1:163092-174928 GCA_003118195.1 Hemicentrotus pulcherrimus | reverse complement strand
GGGGGGGGCCTAGATTCAAAATCAATTTGAAATTTAGAGTGATGAAATTTGAAAGTCGGGGGGGTTAGTGGCCACTAACATTTGGCAAGGCCCGCTCGGCTATCCACTTGATCCGCGCCTGCTTTTAGATTCTAAGAGTAATATTTTGCGGTTAGGTGCATACTCGAAATAATGACGTATGCGTCAATAAAGACGTATGCAAATACATTCTGCTTTTTCCTTCACCTTCTATCCACTCACTTTGTGATAAAATGGCATACTTTCTCTTTTGGTTAATAAGCTCGGTTTGGGCTCGGTTGTCATTTGGATAGTTTAATTTTTTTTCTCCAGGGGAAAATTGCTCCCAATTGGATTATAATTAAAATAGCTTTTTCATTCCTCATCAAAATAATGAGTAATGCAATCATTTACTACCGCCGTTAGCTCAATAATTTTCTTGATAACTTATTTAGCCAAACGATATACTCTCTTGCATTTTAATATATCTTATATATTTTATATATTCCACAGATTGGTTGAATATGAAACTTTTTTTTGTGTAGCTCTCATGCACATATCCTTTCTTTAAATTGCTACGCAATTTTAAGTGGTAACGAATTGAAAATAGGAATCTTAGAGTTAATTTATAGCCGCTCTAAAGTGTTGGAAGCCCAAAAATTCGCCCACAATTTGATGGCAAAATTCACTTAAATTGAATCAAAATGTGAAAGAGGATGTCATTTAAGGCACTCTTCTGCAAAGATCCCACCCCCCAAAAAAAAATGTGTTTGAAGGCAAATATTGATAAAAGAAGACATATTTCTGTTGTACACAGAAAACCCTAAATGTGTCTTAAAGATAAAGTTAGCTCTGGTCGTGCGATTGCATTGTGAAGTAAACGTTGTGGAATCGATCTGAAAGGTTGATTATCTCTACCATATAAGTATTGGTGTGTACTGCAAGGTTCTGGAATCATCAATATGATAAGAAAGTTGGCCCAGGCTTGGTAAAATTACAAGCACTTAACACACAGAAAGATTATATGGGACTACACGAACATGTGGCATAACAATTCGTCCCAAATGTTATGATGTTACATGCCACATTTAAAATGTTAAGGCATTTGAAGAGCCATGCTTTTCAGGGAACGTTTTGTATCAGATGTTCTTCCAGACTTGCATAATACAATGATAACGCTCACAAATTATTTTCCCCCTCATCCCAGAACTCCACCTTCTCTTTAAGTGACATCCTCTTTCACATCATGATACAATTTAAGTGACATTTTGCCATCAAATTTGTTTGACTCTTAACACTCTCAAGCAAGAGACTGCGCGAGTCGTTTACAAATTAAAGCAGCCATACAATTTTGGAAGGGGATAATAAGAAATATGAATGAAAAATCTAGATTGATAGAGTATAAGGACATCTTAGTCAAAAAATTGTAAGCTCACAAGACCTTCTGTGTTGTATAAGATATAATGCATAATGCATAGGACAGAGGTTCATTATTAATTTGTAAGGAAGGGAAATATTTTAGCCGGCCACTGAGTATCACACGTACATCTAATGGCTGATCTTGGGGCGGTGCATGGACCATTTTCCAGGAATGTTTTGTGTTTACTTGATGTGTACTTTAGATATGCCATATAAAGTTGCTGGGGGACAGGCCCCATGCCCCCTGGACCCGCCACTGGTACCTACCATTATAATGCTGACTCTCGTTTTCATTCTCCCCAGTAATCATTCTAATCACCAGGGCCCATTTCCCAGTCACTATCTGTCTGTCCGTCGTTCCATCTTCATTGGCCAGCGACAACATCACACCTGCCCCTCCTTTCTTGAGAGGACCCCGTTCACTCCGGACAGCTGCAGATCATGTCCTTCGTCCTCGACCTGTAGCGTGGTCAAATCTTAAAGGGCAAGTCCACCTAAATATTTAGTTGGTTTCACTAAAAATTGAAAATTGAGAGAAACAAATTAGTGTAAATTTGAGCAATATCAGATTAAAAATAGGAAAGTTATGTATTTTTGAAGTTGTCATCTTATTTTGCGAGCTCCTTACTAACTAGCTCTATACAAAAACAAATCATAATCTTTTATTTTCTTAGTTATTGATGACGGAATATATTTTGTGTTCTTCATGCCCAGGTGTTGTATAAAGCATTTATGCAATAATTAATTTTGGGGTGAGTGTATGATTTAGACATTTCTTAAGGGAAAATACAATATTTTGAAGTAAAGAACCATCCACTGCATTGGGTAGTATAGACTTATACATCTTGTTATAACAAGATATTAAACTATTAAAACAGCAGCACTGGCAGATCCAGGATTCTGTGCACAAGCTCCCACGCCTTCCTGCATTTGCCACTGCACAAACAATAAACATTACAAGAACAGGAGAATGACATCATTATACTATTGCCTTGTTGGGGTTGGTGCAAATCAGGGCCAGAATCTCGAGGGCTCAGCTTAGTGTGAACCGCGTTTGAACGGATGTCAAACAGATTGCGTCTGGTCAAAATGTCATTTAATTTTGAATGATTATCTGCCACAGATTAACGTCACATCAATAAAGAAGATTACTTCTTTAAGGTTAGAGCTTACTGGCAGACCTAAACGAAATTGTCGGATCCAGGCCGCGAGAGGGGGGGGGNGAGGATTAGGGGACACTGTTTCTGTGTGTTTAGTGTATACTTAATAAAATGCCCCATTTGATTTTGCCAGCTGCATGATATTTTATCCAAACGTTTACCTGTACATTTAAGCTCTGTATTCAAAATCTAAGGATGTTTAAATTTCTTGACCAAAGGTAGGCCTGTATCACTTGACAATTGACTTTCTTTTACAAACATTAGGCGTAGTTTGAATTCATTACTTTTTGCTTTGGCCCTACATTATTTGATTCAGATTTAATAACAAAGGTTTTAATATTTATTCTCTGGCTTATATGTATTACATTTCTATTAAAAGAATCCTGTCAGAACCAATAACCATATCGGATCATAGTGGTGAAGACAGAAAAGGTATAAATGTAGGAATTGTTTTGTGCAGTTCTATTAAAAGATCATGTTTTTTTATCCAAAGATCGTACATAACGCTTGGCTACTAACAGTCACGATGTCCCCGATATGACGAACGAAATAACCTCATTAACTTTTTTTGATTTGTTATTTGGCTGCTGATATGTTTTTGATGAAGTTGTTTAACGTGTTTTCGCTTCTTTTGAAAATATGTAACACGATTTACAGAGGCCAATACTGTCCGAGATTTTTTCTCAATAAAGATCCCTGAGTTGTGCCTCTTGTACCATATATAAAATATATGATACTGGTGATAACTGAACAAAAGCCTGGCAGGGCCAAAGAACTTGCAAGTTCAGAGTAGCATTGATTTCTTATGATAATTTTTTGTCTAAGGTATAACTTCAATAATTAAACATCCCTGTGTTATAACAATTTCAAACATAACCAAACAAAATTGTGAGTATTGTGAATTTTAATAAATGGATATTATTCTTTTTGATTTTCAGGTGTTTGGGACCTGCTTATTTTTGTATACCGCGCATGCATGGTCACCGCCATATAACACATCTCTGCGTTTTCAAGACATACAGCGAAATCCTCGTCTTATTCAATGACTAAGTGGCCTTTGATTACAATATTGAAAGGCATAACAAAAACACACATTTCTAATTTCAGAATATATAAAACAGGATTCCAGACATGACTAAAAGGATGAAAATATCATTTACGCCTCAGTGACCTTATCAGGTTGTATTTAAAGAATTTTTTTTTTAAACGTACATGTCTGCATATGTGTGTTTCCATGGCAATGGTTGTAAAAAAAAACTCTTGAAAACTGCACTCCATATACCATATAATAGAATCAATTTCTATCATTCTTGTGTTCAGTGCAGTGCTGTCTTTTCTGTCAGATGTTACCCACTGTATTAACTTTCTTAATCAAATTTCGCTTTTAATCGATTGCTCTATTATAAATACGATATCGCTTTCATAGCTCCCGACATGACAGACACAGAGGCCATCTATACTCACTGTTTAATCAGTCATTATTTCGAAATGTGAACGTAAATTTCACTCCAGTCTGCACGAGAACTTACACTGCACTGTTTAATGTATCATTACGGCCACATTTTGTACCACCCATCCACCCATGCGCGCATACAATCATTCATATTCCTTTTTTATTCCATTTGTCATTTTTTAGTCATCCAATCGTCCCCACAATGGCCATACCCATGTATGCCGTTAAGATATCAGCCATTTATTAATTAATGCATTTATTCACTCATTCATTTTTTCGTTTTTACATGTTCCTCTATTTATTCTTTCACTTGTTCTCATAAAGGCCAAACCAATTCATGTGGACATCGCTCCTGCACTCATTTTATTTACCGAATCATCTGTTCATTCATCCGTTCATTCATTTCTTCCTTCACTCCTTCATTCCTTCTTTCCTTTCAATCATTTATTCCCTTACTCATTCTTTCTTTCCTTCCTTCCTTTATTCATTCATCGATATTTTCCTCCATTTGCTCATCCACTCGTTCCCATACATCTATTCACCTGTACATGGTCACTGATCCTACATCCATTTGCTCACCATACCATCCTCTCATTCATTTAACCATTCATTAATCTTTTGAGTATTCTTTCATTAATTCCTTCATTTTTTTCCTCCATTCCTTCCTTTCATTCATCCATTCATTGCGAAACTCATCTGTGTTTTCACCCGCCCGTTCCTACACACCTATTCACCTCCACGGTCACCCATCCTACATCCATTTGTTCGCCCATCCATCCAGTCATTCCATCATCATCTGTCATCATTCCTCGAAAGCCAGGAGAGACGGGTAGGGAGAAGAAGCTTTATACCATTCCTAAATGAGACAGAAATGGAAACTGGTCCGCACCTAGCAACACACATACCAACCGTTGCCATTGACGACATTGACGTCAAGGAGATTGCAGCTTGCGTGCCTCGTTAGGCCTCGGTAGGGAGTCGTGCTGGAGGTGTATACAGACAAATATTTATCAGACATGTGGGAGGTTTCCATTTAAAGGGGGGTAAACAAAGAAGAGAGAATATAAATGAAAATTAATCATCTGCTTAGTAGCTGTTGGTTTCTGATTTATGAGGGCATCAACATGCTTTGTTGCATATTTTTGTCCAGAATCATAAACAATGACGTAACATAGGAAATATAAGCAATCCTAAATGTCAAGAACCTTTCTGATTTGTAGAAAATTCTTGAAATTATTTTTTAAAGATGGGATGACAATCAGATACGCGTCATGCATCTTAACCAATGATTCCTGGGATGAAATCATTTTTTAATGAATATTATGATATCTGCTAATGGTAAGGTGCAATTTAGCAGCACTGTTACCCCTTCTCCATTAACCCTTGGCTGCGGTTCGCTTCCCCCGAACTCTTTTACTCATTATCGCCACTCCTGATGATGTGTGTGCGTCGGGATTCTATCGACATGCACACGGGCCAACTCCCCGGGGGCCTGTCCATGACCGTGCCGAAGATGCCCTCTCGTTCAACCCCAAAACTGCATACGTGGGGGTAGATTGGGTCTTATTGAAACCAATACCACCAGAGCTCATTCCCTCATCGCAGATTTCAATTTAAATTAAATTTGGGTAAACGTTCGCATAGCTTTGAGCGCCCGTGTAAATTCTTTTCCATTTCCACACGTCTCGTGTTTCTAGTTATGTCTCGTACGCCCTCCCCCTAAAAATCAAGAATCGGACAATGTTGGATAATATATAAACGTCGTTCTTTGACGCAGTTCTGAAAATAAAATGAAATATGAGTCTTTGCAAATAGTAAGGCATACAAATAAAAACCAGTGTCTTTTTGTTAGATAGTGCATTCGTCGTAAAAAAAAAGTGTTGCCTTTCATCCTGTTGTGTTGCAGTGTATGAAATCAACCACAACGTGAAGGCAGTTCTGTGACAACAACTAGCACACGAACTGTGAAATTACCCTCTCAAGAAGTCGAGCATGCGACGGTTCATTCACTTTCCCCTGTTTTCTTCCAATGATCTGGTTCCGTCAAGAATTTATAATCAATAATATTAATAATTATCATGACAATACTGGGTAAGGGAGAGGTATGAAATCGCCAATCAGATGTGCGTATTCATGATAAATGCGGCTAAATCTATTTCGTTTAAAGTAATCATTAACATGAACAGACGTATTGATTGAGGCTATCTGTTTTCTTCGTTGACATTTAACAAAAATATTCTTCTGTTCTCAATTTAGTGTTTTTCGGTTGTTTCTAGTTTTCGCATCCTTTTTGACAAGTTTTGCTTTTCATTAGAAACAAATAACATTTTATACTTCTCCCACGGAAATCGATACCCCTGCTATTGAGAAAAAGGAAATCAATTCAAAATCATCTGCATAAGATGTGAAGTTGTTAGGTTTGATGTGTTTCTAAAAAATCATAGTTCAGGGTTTCTTTATTTAATACGGAAAGAGGCTGTAGGTCTACCCGTAGTTTAAGCTATGGTTCCCAGGTCAAATTGTTGAATGTTGGGAACTGGCATCCTCCAAATTTTACATAAAGAAGTTTTTGATAACGATCGTAACAATTATCAAGAAATCAAAACAAGGACAACTTCAATACCCCATTGCATCTCCCATAATAGATATCATCTTCGAACATTTCAATTTGTGATTAGCAAGGCTATAATCACCCTAATTGTTTCCCACAGTATATCATGTTCGGTTTATGTCAGTGCAATATTCACATTTATATATGCGATGGAATAGGCTATTGAAATAAGATTGATTTTTTTCTTTCTCGAAAGTCTTTGCGATTGTATATTCTAGAAATAGAACGCGGAACAGTTAAGCTCATACATTGATAGATATGCCATCTTCCTGGCTGACCTGTAATCAATTCAAAGAATAAAAAAAATCACACAAATGGGGAAAATGGACCATTTTGAAAGCTATCTACGAAAGATGTGAAACTTTTTTAATTTCTTATGTTTTCTAAAAAAAAAAACGAGCTTCATCTAGGACGAAAGACGAAACCTGAAATGGGACATACTCAAATCGGGAAGCAAAACGGTCGCGTGCATTTTAATTACGTCGTCTCTGCACGCTACTGCATTTCTGGCACTGTGTAGCGGCATTTGGACGCATTGGTGATACGCTATGCAGTGCCGCTATCAGTGATATTGCGCTCCCCTGGAGAAAGCGAATCTGGTCCGGTGAGAGATGAAAGTTTTACGAGAACATTTTACGATGTTTAAGCGTCACGGGGTGAACTAATACGAGTCGTAAATGTCAGTTTATGTCCTTTTTATTGGGTCGTCAAACTCGTCTTATAAATGTCGTAGGTCATAGGGTTTCATCGACACAGAAATGCGCGTTTCCATTGCCTCGTCGCTTACTTTTATAACTATAATATGGTTGTGGGAGCGCCAGGACTCAGGAGTGTCAAGTCCGACAGACATGAGCGCTATACAAGAACCCATTGTTATTATTATCATTATATTAACCAACACAAGCATCGATTTTTACTGGGATTCCTGGGTATCTTCTTGTTCTTAATAAAAACGATCGCAGAAGATTTCACAAGATGTTAACCGCAATCCAATGTCATTAGCAATGTGCATCACCTTATTTAATATGCGAACATAGCAATGACCAATTACGCTAAACTGCAATTTAATTATCTTGGTAATACAAATAGATATTGGCATTGACCGTCAGGTGTTTTCTTGACAAAATCTTTGTTATTCCGATATTTCAATTCTCAGATATGGTATTGATCATGCTTGTCTGAAAGGCAAATATTCTTGATTCAGTTTGATTTGATAAACTTCCAACTCCGATGTATCCTCCGAAAGAGAAAGAAACAAACAAACAAAAAAGAAAGAAAAAAATCCCCGCATTAACAATTAACAATACCATAATAGCATTCGTAATAATGTATCATTTTATATTTTCGTATTCTGTGCATTTTTTGATTTATACAATGCTTAATTAAGCTAAATCAACACAATTCTCGTTCATTTGCACTATAATTTGTCATAGATTTTCTCTTTTTCTCTCATCCCTCATCTTTCTCTTGTCTTTTTTCCCTTCTCTCTCTCTTCTCTCTTTCAAATGTTATTTCTCTTTATCTTTTTTTCTCCCCTCTTCCACTATTTCACTTGATCTTACTTCTTTTTTTCTCAATTTACCGACAAAGCGATAAAAGTAGTATTGATATTTATATACCAATTTATGATTTACAATCATTAAAGAAAAAAAAAATCGTGATGTTTTTTTCCTACTTTAACTTATTACTGAGTTTTTAAATCTACTGTTATTATTGCATTTTGATATGGTACAATGTGAACCAAGTATCTTCGGACTTTTTATTTGATATGTTTTTAATAAATAGAAATTGAATTAAATTGAATATTATACTCTTCCATGATCAGGGAAATGACAGCTTGATAACCCTTATTTCTATAGGTACTCTAGTATTCCGCTGAATATTTCACATTCGTTTTGGCACTGTTTAAAATAGCTAGGCTATATCAAATTACAAAAAAAATCTCTTTGATAATACCGCCATCAGACGTAATTACATTATATTAACTAAATTTTCTTCATCGCCTAATTCCCCGATATTTGGGAAACGAAACGACTAAATGGGAGGAGGAACTTGCTCCCATCGAATGCCAACGGGGTATAATTAATGAAGAAAAGTAGAATAAAGAGATAGGCGAAGAAAGAAAGAGACGTCAGTAAACAAGACATAACAATAATTCTGAAAATTTGAAAAGTGCAAAATAAAAAAGGTACAGCAACTATTGACTAAACACTGCATCACACTTTTACGCTCTGGAAGGTCCAAAAGTGCAGCGTTTAGACTAATAAAAATGTATAAATCTTCTCGCTCGGTTGCTTCGCTCACTTGCATAATATCCTTCAAAATGTACAAGTAAATATTGTAGAAAATCTTTATTCAGCCGATATGGCGTAAGCATAGTTGACACTGTATGTTTACCAGATTAAGAGTTATAAAAATAAACCAGTGCTACAAAAATGAATATTCAGGCAAAAGTACCATTTTGCATGTTACAGGTATTACGTAATATTTGTTGGTTTAATAATCCATTACCGCATAGTCTTTATATTTGCCATTTGAAATCCCTTAGCGATATTAATATACATCAACATGGCAGAGGCCTAGAGTGGGAAATATAAATCTCATACATGCCCAAGCTCCCATTAACTAAACATTTACCTATATACTAATTATTTACAACCCTTCGGACTGCACACTTATTATCGGCAAAGTAAAAGTTAAGGGTGAACAAAATGGCAGCACTTCACAAACCAATGAGGGGTTGTCACTTCTGTCACCTTCGCCCCTCTAGTTCACTATTCTTCCTCGTCCCTCGCATTTTGCCCCCTTCCCCCCGGTCATGAAAAGAAATCGCCGCCCCTGATAGTATGACAAGCCGTCAATATTGCATTGAAATATCATGCCAAAGATAGCCGATAAAGATATGGTACATGTCAACAAAATCTCATTACCCTAAGGCCCCAAGACAAGTGAGACAAGTGTCGCAAAAAGTATGTCATTCTCAGCGGTTAATTTTACTCAGATATTCGGCGTATGTCATGGTATCCTCAAAACAGCTCAATGTGTGAAGAAATAAAATAGCACAATTATACAGGTAGAGTTTTGAAGCTGCTTAATAATTATGCACAGCACCTTTAATTCGATTATGTTATCAAGGTGACGCCCGTTTGTAGTATAGATACATACTTACCGTTGGCCGTGGCGTAATTTAGGGTGGGCTATATAGGAGGCACCACAAATAATGTGAAAGGGTGGAGGGGGCACTGAGATGCCTCAAAAGAAGGCCTTAGCATGAGAGGATGATGCGAGAGGGATCGTATCAACTTCGTTTTTACATCGTTTTGCCCGTTTTTATCTTTTCTCTTTCTCTCTTCTTTCTCTATTTTTTTAGCCATCCGATATGGTAAGGGGGAGGGCACGCGAAGCGCCCTATGTCCCCATTATCTACACCAACAATGAATATTGGGAAGGGTATGCCATTCATCCGGTAATAGCCTCTGAAGCAAACACAATGATTGCATACAAATTTTATTGGACTTTCTCACATCACTATCACTACATATTACATACTAATAATCATCATATCACTATATTACTATCAATAGTATTACTCTTACAATACTTTTTAATATGTTATGTATGTAAGGAAAGTAGAATCATCTCAGTAGAATCATTCAAATGCAAAAGAAAGTGAGATCAAATCTCGATAAACATTTTACTGTCTTGGAATATGGGAGGTAAAGAGAGACAGCTCATGCAGACAGATTTTAAGAGTGAAAAAGAGAGAGAGAGAAAGAGAGGGAGTGTGTGAGAGAGAGAGAGAGAGAGAGAGAGGGAGCGAGAGACAGTGGGGAGGAGAGAGACGAATTAATTGATGATGACATCTAACATCGTAATAAAAATAATTTTGTCTAGAAGATAGCGTGCGTAAGTAATCCCTGCGTCCTGTTTTGAATCTCCGCCTAATGCTTTTCGTCCGCTTTCCTGGAAATGAGACAGGACGTGACGCCAAAAATACTTGCTTGTCGGTTGCTCACAAAAATATGAATAATATTGTCCTTATCCACCTCACATTAATTACTAATGCAAACGAATTCAAAGTTGTTCGGGTTCTGTGTTTAAGTTGCAATTAACATTAAATCGAATTCAATTGACCCCGACACTGTCTGTCTATTTTATGACTTCCAAATTACAATAAAGATGGAACCCAATAGCAGAAATTCTCAAAAAAAGTAAAGCAGAGTCATACTATGCTAGTGCAGAAACTGACCACAACCGCAGTTTAGCGAATTTAGTATCAATCGTGGAACAGTCATGAGGTAAAATGCATGCATCACAGTCATTTAAAATATTATATACATGATATCTGTGTTTTAATACTCCATTTTATTAGTGAGTCATTGCAATCAGCTAAAATGATGTAACGGTAGTCATTAAAACAAGCATTTTCTCTCTGTTTGAGGAGAGGAAACCTCCCCAAAGGTTCAGATGCTTTCTTCCAAAAATAATGATTACAACCACGACAATTTTTTTTTGCAATGAAATAGATATCAATCTGAAGACATTTAAACAATGGGGTTGATAAATAATTATTGAACGCAATGTCACCCTGTTCATAGCATCTAAAATGGATGTAACAAAAGAATTTCTGATAAAATGGACCCCAAAACAATCCTCAAAAGTCTCAATTCTTTAGGCCTATGGTGTTTTTACATTTGGCGTACTATAATGTTACGCAGAGAGCACCTGGCCATAGCCAAGCAGAGGGCAGAAAACGTCAGTGGCGTACGTGTAGGAACGATGTGTTACGAGCAGTGAATAGTAAAACTCTCATTTTATTCTCTATATTTACAAAAAAGGCTGCATTAAATGTCTTTTTTTTTTAAATAGCCGTTTTATAGTTATTATTATGTCATTTGTTCTTTCATGATTAACGATGCAAAAATATTACTTCCATGGTTGTCATTTAGCAAGAATTAACAAACAATATATTATTTACTGAGTTGTTTATACATTAATGTCGGGGTGGGGATTTTTTATTTGTTTGACTGTTTAAATGGATAATTTTTCTATAAAGGTAACGATAATTTATTAGCTTAAAGAGAAACCCGTTTTTCTCATCTCCCCAAATCTCTGGAAACTTAAAAAAAGGGCAGGAAATATATGACGAAGGTTCTATAGAGACAGACATCAGTGGCGGACCCAGGGGGGGGGGGG
>BEXV01000330.1:151586-154047 GCA_003118195.1 Hemicentrotus pulcherrimus | reverse complement strand
ACTACTACTACTACTACTACTACTACTTCTACTACTATAGTACTACTACTACTCTAACTAATAATAATAGTAGTACTACTATTATGATGACGACTAGTTCTGCTGGCATCACTACAACAATATCTAGCATTACACCTATAAATATTAATACATAATGCATTATTAGTGATGGTACTTGAATAACCTTGACACTCAATACTTTAGCAAAATTGGCTCGAAGAGTTTGTTGAATACAGCTAGTGCAATTCATGGTGATGCAGCTATCATCAACAGATATATATTTCGCAGGGACGTGGAATATTTGACTACAGGGACCCGAATGCGACCCGAACTTGACCTACTTTCTCGTCTCTCTGATATCCGTCATTAGGCTGTCGTTTCCAAGAACTGGTCACGACTCGTTGCCTGATCGATGTGTGAGATGAAGATGAAGTGGGCTGAGGGGATTGAGATAGATGTAAAAGATGGGACGGTTGCAGCGATTAATCAGCATTATAAACGTATTGATCGTGACAACTACCTACTTCAAGAAGCATATATTCTATTTCAAAGGGAGATCGGTGCTTATATCTAGAAAAATATTGTTTTCGGCACAAGGTGCACTCTTTTATTTGAAAATATCACTGTAAGGTATGAGGGACACTATCATGGTTTTCGGAATTTCTTAACCTTATCATCGGGTCCTATGCGGGTATGACGATGATAACATGGACGATTTTACTGCGTAATTGTAAAGTCAATAATCTTCACTACTTTTGCTGGATGTTTATGATTTGGTGACCCAACCCTAATTTGCTTGGGCGACATATACCCCAGACATTACTTCGTCAATGAGTTACAGTTAGTTGAAATGTCGCGATTATGTTTTTTGGTTAGGTGTAGTCTTAGAATTAATCGAAGTGTTTAGTAAAAGGGTTGAAGTTAAGGATTCGCGACTAGTGTAAGTAATAATTTTAACAATTAAGAATTAGTAGTGTATGTCTCTTCCCCCAGAACCTTAAGAAAACTACCTTTAATACAGTTATATCATTTCTATGAAGTACTGATAGGAAATAAAACTCCTGTTTCAGCAACCTATCGTCAGTCAGCATTCTAGTCCCACATGTGTATTTTACGGTTGCCATATTTCTTAACACCTCCCGACGACCGCAATGCCTCGTCGCAGTTTCTCGCAATATTGATTTACCAAGGAGAAGAGAAGAGATAGAGAGAGAGGGAGAGAGAGGGAGAGAGCTCAAGGCCAATTGAATTACAGATGAAGAGACAGAAAAGAGAGAATTAGGAATAAGGAGAGGAAGGGAGAGAGAGAAAGATAGAAAGAGAGAGATAGAGAAATAGAGAGAGAGAGAGAGAGACAGAGACAGAGTGGGAAAGTGAGATATAGAGGGGAGGGGTGAGGTAGTGGAATGATGATGGAGAAGGAGAGATACATGGTTAGAATGGAAAAAAGAAAGCAAATAAAGACTGTAAATAGACGTGTGCGTGTTTGTGTGTGTGTGTTCGGTGCACATCTGTGTGCGCGGGGGTGTAAGTGTGCGCGCGTGAGAACTATGGGAGAATGGGGAAAATACGAAAGAGCGAAAGAGATTACTGGCGAGAGAGAGAGAGAGAGAGAGTGGAAAATAACATTCGTCATAAACTGAACTTGTGTTTCACCCATGATGGACAGCGTGCCTCCCTGTCTGACATAAGACGCTCTGCATTTTGTAGCTGTCACATATTAGAGAGGGGTTTAATCTTATTATGAGTGAGCACGATCTCTGAAATGGGTTTGACCGCGAAGTCATGGGCGAGTACTTTGTGTAAATCACGCATGCACGTACCCCCAGCCTTCTTTCAGTCGTCGCTGGCGGACGTCTATGACCACCATTGTAATCGTCGTGTACCTCACCATCCACATAATCCCCACTCTCATCATCAGTAACGGGTCACATGGAATCGAGTCAATTTAAGCCGCAATCTGGATGAGGCGACTTACATGACTTAAGAAGATATATAAATGGTAAAGTAAGATATGCGACATTAATGTATATAATTAAGTGAGTCAGTTACCCTTTTCTCTGAAATACGTATGTTTTTTAATTCTTAAAAAGCTTTTTATTAAGGTTTCCATAAATGTTAACTAGCACTAAGATTATTATTCGATCTGTGATGATAATTTGTATTGTATTGCTCTAGAAAGTCGAATATCTTTCAATGAAATTCCAGAAGGATATTAGTAAAATAGTAGTAGTCGAAGAAGAAGTAGTAGTCGAAGAAGAAGTTAGAGGAGAAGTATGTAGTAATGGAAGGAGCACTAGTAGTATAAGTAGTTATAGTACTACTAGTAGAAGTAGTTGTAATAGTAGTATTGGTAGTATTGGTAGTATTAGAAGTAGAAGAAGTAGTAGAGGAAGAAGTAGTATTAGTACTACTAGTAGTATCAATAGTATTAGTAGTAAAGAAGTAGTAGTAGTACTAG